>CM027389.1:110229466-110251322 GCA_015711505.1 Sylvilagus bachmani | reverse complement strand
GGCCACTCCTCCCCGTGGACTCTGGAGGGAGCTGCGCGGCCACTCCTCCCCGTGGACTCTGGAGGGAGCTGCGCGGCCACTCCTCCCCGTGGACTCTGGAGGGAGCTGCGCGGCCACTCCTCCCCGTGGACTCTGGAGGGAGCTGCATGGCCACTCCTCCCTGTGCAACCTGCTGGCTTCCTCTAGCTGCCTCCTGCATGTTGGGTCCAGTATTTTGGAGATGATGTCCCTAGAATTCTCCTTTGATTTTGTGCCCTTTGTTCTGCTGAGCCCCTTGGATCTGCACGTTTGTGTCTCCACCTGCTCTGATTTGGTGCCAGTGCGTGCAAGTCTGATCTTGAACTGTCGCCCCTGTCTCGGGGCTTCTGTCTGTCTCAGTTTCCTCTCTGCTTCTCCTGGGTGACTGTTGGTTTGTTCTCAGGTACCTGGTTCCTTCCTCCATCTTCCCCTTTTTGTGTTGAGCCCATTCTGTGAAATTTTTGAAAACTAGACTTCATTTTTTTAGAGCAGTTTTAGGTTCACAGCAAAGCTGAGCAGAAGGCATAGCATTCCCAGTGTCCCCGCGTCCCCATAGGCACTGTCCCTCTGATGCCCGTGGTCCCTACCAGAGTGGCGCTTCATTGAGTTTTCTATTTCAGAGCCTGTGTTTTTCAGTTCTAACATTTCCGCTGATTCCTGTTCACGGTTCCTGTTTCTCGGTTGGAGATTTCCGTATTCTCACTTGTTTTAACTGCGTTTCCCTTCATCTTAGGCAATACCGTTATACAATAATTGTCTTGAGTTCTGTTTTCTGATCGCTCCAATCTCTGCATTTGTTTGCTTGACGCTTGCTGGTTATTTTTCCTCTCTGTAACTGGTCATACCTTCCTGTTCTGTGCATTATAACTGTCTTGGCAGTGACCTGGACATGTGGATGATGAGCAGTGTCACCCTGGGCCCTGGTGACACCCCGGAGAATGGGTCAGTGTAGTGAGAGGCATTCAAGTCTCAAGTCAGCTTCTAGTCTTCGTTGTATTTGATTTTCTTGGAGCTTGGGATTTAAATTTCAATCAAATTTTCATCTGTAATCATATAAAGTATTCCTGTTTTGTGGCTTCTTTTTATCTTTTAGATTTCATCCTGCATTGGAGTTGGGACATAGTCCAAGTAAATCCCAGGGGCTTTTTAATTCATTTTATTTATTTCTTAGACAAAGCATAGCACACTAAGCACACTTTTTCATTTTTGTAGGAATTAAGTGTTGCTTTAATTCTCACTAAATATGTGAAATAGTTTTATAATCGTGGCATGATAGTATTGAAATACTTGGCTAATTTAGTCATTGTTCTGATTCCCTCCTGAATTCTGACTTCCATGCATCAGTGCTGTGTTTGCTAATTCGTCTCTTACAGCTCAGACGTGTATCATGTCTTAGTCGCAGGATTTCAGTGTTTCTACCCTGGACTGAACTTTCTCTAGTCAACACTGAAATTGCAGCTTGAAAACCAAAGAAGGGGCTGGTGCTGTGTAGGGGCTTCCAGCAGCCACTTCCGATGCCTGCGGCCCCTTGGAGGGCCAGCTCAAGTCCCCAACTTCCGATGTCTGTGTCCCGTTGGAGGGCCAGCTCGAGTCCCCAACTTCCGATGTCTGTGTCCCGTTGGAGGGCCAGCTCAAGTCCCCACCGTGCTGCTCCTGCCTCAGCTCCAGCTCGTGTGCCTGGGAAGGCAGCCCCGCATGGCCCAGAATGTGTGGCTTTGCCATCCATGTGTGAGACTCGAGGGGGCTCCTGACCCCTGGCCATTGTGACCATTTAGGGACTGCATGAGGGCATGAATCATCACTCTATCTCTCGCTCTGCCTTTTAGAGAAGTAGATAATCAATCGATCTGAAAGCCATGAAGGCTGGTCAACTGTCTCTCCTTGTACTCATGGAGAGGGGCTGGGATCAGGAGGTGGGCTGGGTTTTCCCTAGTGCAGGGGTCAGCTGCGGTAGGCTCCTTTTCTGTTTTCTCCACGATCTTCGTGTGCAGACACATGTGTGCATGTGTGTGCCAATTACAGAGAAGACACACGTGGAGATATGCGTGCCAGTGCCAGTGAAGACATAGACGTGGGCACGTGTATGCCAGTTACAGAGAAGACACACGTGGAAATATGCGTGCCAGTGCCAGTGAAGACACAGACATGGACACGTGTGTGCCAGTCCGTAGCAGTGGAGGGTGGAGGGCTCTCCCTGGGAGGACTCGTGCTCTGGATTGGAGGACCGTCCCCCTGTCTGCTGGGCTTGGGTCCCAGGAGCTCAGCGCCCTGGCTGGCAGGAAGCAGTGTGGCTGTGGCCGATGGCCAGCGTGTGGCCCCTCTGATCTCACTGACTCAGAGGCTGTGACGAGCACTGGGTCGTGATGCGCGTGGGGCCTGTTGTCCAGCCCCGCAGAGTCGAGCACTGGGTCGTGATGCGCGTGGGGCCTGTTGTCCAGCCCCGCAGAGTCGAGCACTGGGTCGTGATGAACGTGGGGTCTGTTGTCCAGCCCCGCAGAGTCGTATTTAGCTCCTGCTTTAGTTATGCTGCTGGGATTTTTCTCAGATTTTCAGAGGAAAGTGGGAGGTGACGGGGAGGAGCGGCAGGGGATTCTCCCCTTGAACATCATCATCGCTGATGAGCCCTGGGGCGGCCGGAGCTGCCGGTGGTGGGGGGCGGCCTGGTGCCCCGAGGGGCAGTGTGTGGTCATCAATGCCACGTAGGGAGCTGGGCTCAGACCCACCCGGTGAGCTGGATCTCCGTGCCTTCTTCCCTGTGAGTGTGTGTTTCGGTGATCATCACCCCTTGTCGGGGCGTCCTTCCTGTTCACACAATTTAGCTGATAGTGCATCAGCCTTTGATTTCTTCTGAGATGCGCTGTCATTTGTGTGCAGGGGGCGATCCTTAGAAATCTGCGGAGTGCAGTGGAGGATGGCCCAAGTGCTTGGGCCCTGCACCCCATGGGAGACCAGGAAAAGCACCTGGCACCTGGCTCCTGCCATCGGATGAGCGCGGTGCGCCGGCCGCGGCGGCCATTGGAGGGTGAACCAACGGAAAAGGAAGACCTTTCTCTCTGTCTCTCTCTCTCACTGTCCACTCTGCCTGTCAAAAATAAAAAATAAAAGAAACCTGCGGAATACAATAGGCAGCCTAGCTCCGCGCCAGCCCCGCCAGCCTGTTGCTGCCCCGCCTACCCCACCGGCCCCGCCTGCCCCGGGATGCCGCTGGCAGGGTCTCAGCCCAGGAGGCCTTCACTCCTCAGACATGTGACCTGCTCTCTCCAGCCCCCCGCTAACAGCCACCCAGACCGGCCGGCAGGACCATCGGGGAGCCCGTGGGGCGGGGCTGCTCCCGCTCGCATGCTCAGGAAGCCGCACTCACTGGCTGGGCGCTGGGAGGGATGTGGGCGCAGTGCTGCCAGTCCTGCACAGCACGCACTTTCCTTCTGTAGCGCCTTGGGAGACGCCACTTAGGGGACCCCTGGCTGTGCCCCCAGACCCGGTCCTCTCCTGTCAGGGTCACCAGCACGGACAACTTGCTAAGCAGCATTTTGATGGACACCGTGGTTCATGAATCCCATTACATAGACTTTTCACAAATGAGCCAAGCCCCGGGCCAGGGACGTCTGGGGCACCGGGAGCAGAGGGTAGCAGGCGGTGCGGGGCCTCCGGCCTGAGTCTGCGGCCAGCTGGGAGGTGCGCGTGGCCCACACTGGCTTCTCTCCTTGGGCTGCATTGTGCTACACCGGCTGCTCGCAGGTCCACGCCTGAGTCAACCCCGTGCCTGGGTGGTTCGCTCGGGAACCCACTGACCACGAAGCCGGGCCCTGGGGGTGCAGAGTCCACTCCATCCTGTGCTACAGGGCATTGGTCTGCTTGCAGGGGCGGTGTGTACTCAGAGGGGCCTGCGCGGCTCACTGAGCCCTGCTCTAAAACCCGCCCGTGAGTTTCTGCTTTGCCGACACCCCCATTCGTGCCGTAGGAACGGCGTCAAGAGCGGAGGCCCTGGCAAGCGCAGCGAGAAAGGGCCGCAGTAAGGCGAGGTCTGGGGTGGGAGGCAAGGGAGGAACGAGGGGAACTTGGATACGCATGTCCTGTGCAGATCGGTGGCTGCTGGCGCACGCTTACCCAAGTCCACTTCAGAAAAGCGGCATTGACGGGGATGAGGCTGACAGATGCCAGCAAGCGTGAGAAGACTGAGACGCACTGGTGCCTGTCTGGTGTCACCGGGAGAGCAGTGGGTGTCCCTGGGTGCAGTGGTGACATGGGTGTCCCTGGGTGAGCAGTGGTGATGTGGGTGTCCTGGGTGAGGGGAGTGGTGACGTGGGTGTCCTGGGTGAGCTGCCCTCCTGTCTGTGTGTGTCCTGGCCACGATGCACTGGGCTCTCGCGTCTCCTAGGCGAGCGGCATGCACTGCTGTTTGTCTTGTTGTCAACAGATGGTTAACGATGACCCCAGCAGGGCTCAGAAGCACACGAGGATTTCTGGGCAAAGGGCTTCTCCGTTGCAGTTGGAAAATACACAGATGTTTCTGATGACAAAGATGATGGACTTTTCAGGAATTCTCTGGTCCCCGATGGGAGTCTCTCTCAGCTTGTTTCTGTCTGAAAGGTTTTAGGGACATGTGTCCTGGCAAATGCCAGCGAGGGCCTCGGAGTCCTGTCTCTCCTTGGCATGGATCACAGACAAGTGTGCAGAAGTGCCTTCGGGGGCCGCCTGCCTTGTAACACAGGTGCTGTACGTGCAGGATCAGGGCGTGTATGTAACAGTCATACAGAATCATACATGCAGAACGGACTAATTATCTCAGAATTTGATCCAGGCCCGAGTTGTCCACCAGGACTGAAGGAGTCCTGCTGCCCGGGTCAGTTTCTCTGTGGTCCTAAAGTTGTCACTTCCCTCGATGCTGACGGAGTCCCTGTGTCCTGGCCCTGAGAAGACGTCCTAGGGCCGATGCGTGGGCAAGCTGCTGCCTGCGCCAGCGACATCACGTCTGCGTGCTGCCCGGAGCCCCAGCTGCTCTGTGTATGGGCGCCTCCTTTGGCGGACTTGTGCCAGCTGTGCCATGCGGCACTGAGAGCAGCCCTGCAGCGGGTGCCAGCCGCGCCCTGCTTATCTAGGGTAGACGCGGCTTCCCTTCCCCGGCGCTGCTGGTCCCAGCAGACCTCAGTGCGCCCTGCCCCCGCCTGCGCCGCTCTGTCCTTGGGAAGCTGAGTTCCCGCTTCCGGGTCTGCCTGCTTCTCTACTTCCTTCTGAGTGTGCACAAGCTGCAAGTTGGTTCCGGGACACAGTCTCTCGAAAGGACGAGGCCCCGTGTCTGGCCACTTCCTCCCTAAGGACATTTGTTCTGGGAAGCAGCCAAACTCTGGTTGATATATATTTTTTTCTTTTTTGCATTGTTACCAAATCTGAAGGCTTTGCAGATGGGGAAGGTGATAGACAGACGAAGCCGCCTCCTGGTCAGCCGTGGCTGACCCCTCCCACGCCAGGGCAAGGGTGGGGCCGTGCAGAGCTGGGTCTGTGTCTGATGAAGAGAAAGCTGTCCGCAGCCGGGGACTCTGCTCTCCGCACACACCACCTCCCGAGCCGGTGCAGGGCAAGGGCGCGCTGCGTCCTGTGCTCCCGGCTTCTGTGCTTGAACAGTCGTGCTGACAAACCTGCACATTCACCAAAGTCATCTCTCCAACGGGAGCTCGCGCGCCGACGCGTTGATGGCGCTGCCGTGCGTGGCGCCCAGCTCCCGCCGCTCCCCAGAGGCACAGTGCGTTTTGATAGATTTCACGGCGCTTATCTGTTGGGTATTTAATTTGCAACTTGTTCCCCATTACTCATGCTGTTTGCCAATTTCTCTTCTGTTCTCCACGCCACTGTCAAATTAACTCTTTTCCTGGAATATGCCTGGGAAAGACAAAGCGGACTGGTTTGGCATTTGAGTCTCTCCTGGCCGGAGCGGTTCCTCGCAGACTGTACGTCGCACTCTGGCATGGCCGAGCTGGCTGTGCTGGTGTGAGTCCGTCTCTGTCGGCGTTCTGTGACTTATCTAAGCACACACGTGCACACGCCCAGACACACAGCAGCCGAGAGACGGGAGAGGGCTCTCTGCCCCAGTGCAGTGATGAACTTGATTTGACAATGATTCTCAATTCTCTTACCCTCCAGGGTGGAGGGAGGACACAGGTGCTGTGGCCACGATTCTGTCTCATTTGAAAACGCGTCGCCTTCTGTGTGCGGCCACAGCAGCGGGAAGCTTTCCTGAGGCGCAGAAGGGACCTGCCCGCCTCGCCCGCTGCCCGCGTCCGGCTTCGCCGCGGTCTGCCTCAGTGTTTGCAGGAGCTGCTCGTGGACGTGTGTCCATGCGTGCTGTGTGCATATGTGTGTATCCACGTGTGCCTGTATGTGCCTGTGTGTGTTACATGTATCTCTCGGTGTGGTGTATGTATATATCCTTGTGTATGCATGTGTTAGTGTGTGTCTGTGCTGTGTCTGTGTTGTATATGTGTGTCTGTGTTGTCTGTGGTGTGTATCTGTGTTCACATGTGCACATGCATGTATATTCATGTGTGTTGTGTGTATGTGTTTGTGTGTCTGTATGTGTCTCCGTGTGTGTGTTTTGTGTAGTGTATGTATCTGTGTATTTATGTCTGTGTATTTGTGTGTATGTGTATGTATATTTGTGTTGTGTATGTGTGTTTCTTTCTCTGTGTGTATTGTGTGTATCTGTGTATTCATGTGTGTGTATTTGTGCATATGTGTATGTATATTCATGTGTATTGTGTATTTCTGTGTCTCTCTGTGTTTTGTGTAGTATGTGTATATGTGTATTCATGTGTGTATCTGTATGTATGTCTATGTATATTCGTGTGTGTGTTGTGTATCTGTTTCTGTGTGTGTGTGTGTACATCAGCATGTGTGGCTGCAGGGGAGGGAGTGTTCAGGACGGGACTGGAGGCTGGACAGGGACAGGGACGGGCACACAGCGGGCCGTGGCCCAGGCTGACACGCACCGTGCCTGCCTGCTGCTGCTGTTCTGAGCACCGTGGGAAGCGCACGGCGCGTTTTCTAGACCTTTCTCAAGGTGCAGACAGCGGCACGGTGCCGGCCCGGCTCTGCTACTGCCATGCTCTGGAAGCTGCCCTGGCTTCACTGGGCTGGAAGTGGCCAAGTGAGATGGGGAACTCTCACCCCGGCGCTGGGCCTCTTTGGATCTGAGCCTGTGAGGATGGCGTGCGGGCTTCCACGCCTCCTGCGTGGCCAGCAGGGCAGCCGCTCACTGCACAGGGCACACGGGTGTAGCTGGGTGTAGCGGGGGCGAGGAGGGAGTCAGTTCTGTACAAGCTTGCCCAGAGCCTGCTGCGTCAAGTGTTCAGAGTTGAGCGTCTGCACCTGTCTGTGTCTAACTGTGTTTCTGCGTACACCACACCCATGGGTGTTTTGGGGTCACTGCATCTCCCTCCGTAGCTCCCCGGCATCTGCCTCACCTCTCCATCTCCACACCTCCCTCTCGCCTCTTTCTACCTCGTCCATCTCCACACCTCCCTCCCTCCGTCTGTGTGTCCATCTGTCCATGACACAGGTGCCCGTCGCCACGTGGCTAAGGGTGTCCCGAGTTCCAAGCTGGTTGCTGCTAAGGAACCTGTGGACACGCAGCGTCATTCCACGCAGGTGCAGAGACAAGTAGACCGAAGGTGAAATTCAGTTGCGTGGTGTTACGCGGTGGGCTGACGGCGAGGTCGTCTTCTGTGGAAGTCTCGTTAAGCGACTGCCCTGGGAACACAGGAGACCCGGTCATGGCTCTCAGCCCACATCTTTTGGGCACCGCGAAGACGTCTTAGGGATTTTGTTCAGAGCCAGGAGCCACTGTGGGTTGTATTCTCGGTGCATTCTGAAGGGCCAGATGCCACGGCTCACTGTTAGCCTGTCTCCTGGCTGGCTTTGACGTCTAGTGGGAGCACCCTACAGAGCAGACGCGATTGCTGCGTTGGCCCTGGCTGTGAGGTGGCATGGGGATGTCACAACTTTGCCCCGCTGGGGCCCCAGCAGCAGGAAGGCACCTCCTGTCTTCAGGAAGCTGCCGCCTCCCGCCAGGGCCTGGGGGCGATCCCGCCAGCCCGGTCTGGTTCGGACCCAGTGACGTGGGTTTTCCTCTGGCCGGGAGGAACCCCCAGGAGGCAGAGACTGGAGTTTGTTTCTGTGCCCGGCAGGGCGATGGGGAAGTGGGGTCGAGCTGTTCTTGGTGGAGTGGGAGACTGGAAGGTGCGGGCCCAGGACAGCGCTGCAGGCCTGGGGGTGGGGGTGGGGGGCTGGGAGCAGACGCAGTGGGGGAGGTGGGGGCACAGTCACGGAGGCTGGGCCCTGGAGGGCCTCTCCCGGCCCCGTGGCTCTGTCGTGGGTGCAGATGCCCTGCTGGTGGCACCTCCAGCCGTCGGTCACAGAGGACAGCAGGGAAGCCTACGCGGCCGAGGGCGGAGGGTGGGTCCCAGCATTTGGGATCCGGAGCTGTGAGGGGCTTCCTCAGGGAGATCGTGGGGGGATAAAGAGGGACCCCCAGTGCTGGGGGCGTCCCTGCAGCCAACCAGCAATGGCAGCGTCTGAATTGCCCACCACTCTATGTCCTCTGCCTCTCTCCCCCCAAATCTGCAAAGGGGCCGGGTGGGACTTCCAGTGGGAATGGCTCCCTCCTCCACCCACGCTCCGGGCTTGCCAGCCTTGGGACAAGCGGCAGCTCTGCCACCCCGTGTGACGGCCTCGGGTCCCTGGGGCAGTGTGCAGCTGGGGACAGTCTGCTTGCGAGCCGTGGGAGCCCCAGCACTGGCAGATCCTGGGGAGGGCGTGGTGTGTGTGGGAGCAGCCTGGGGTGCCCCGCTCTCTGCATTGGGCGTCCTCCGAGTCCTGCACACGGCAGGGGTTCAGTAGACGGCGCTTAGCTTCCTATGCTCACGGCCGAGCCTCCAGTGTTGCTCACGCCAAGTGTTCTGACGAGGAGCAGAGGGTGTCAGCGCCCCTCCCGCTGGCACACGTGGCTCAGTTGGCTGCAGGAGCGCGGCGGGCTCACCTTACTGTGCGAGGCTCTCTCTCTCTCTCTCTTTTTTAAAGATTTATTTATTTGAAAGAGAGTTACAGAGAGGCAAAAGCAGAAAGAAAGTGAGAGAGAGAGAGGTCTTCCATCTGCTGGTTCACTCCTCGAGTTGGCCGCAAAGGCCAGAGCTGCGCCGATCCGAAGCCAGGAGCCAGGAGCCAGGAGCCAGGAGCCAGGAGCCAGCAGCCAGCAGCCAGCAGCCAGGAGCCAGGAGCCAGGAGCCAGGAGCCAGGAGCCAGCAGCCAGCAGCCAGCAGCCAGCAGCCAGCAGCCAGCAGCCAGGAGCCAGGAGCCAGGAGCCAGCAGCCAGCAGCCAGGAGCTTCCTCCAGGTCTCCTGCTCAGGTGCAGGGCCCCAGCACTTGGCCATCCTCTTCTGCTTTCCCAGGCCACAGCAGGGAGCTGGCTTGGCAGGGGAGCAGCTGGGACTGGAACTGCTGCCCGTATGGGATGCCGGCACTGCTGGTGGCAGCTTTACTGGCTGTGCCACAGCGCCGGCCCCTGTGAGTCTTAGCCTCTTCCCAAGCTGGCCCCCAAATGGAACACTATAAGGTGGCTCTGTCACATCACATGCAATTCTTAGGGCAAAGAGCACCCAGAGTCTTCACGGGAGAGCAGCTGTGCGAGGCTAGCAGTGTCTGTCCCCTGCAGGGACACTGTTAGTGCCCTGTGGAACAGGTGCAGGGGCAGTACCTGAACCCCCGTGGGGAGAGGACGGCGAATGTCCCCAGGTACAGAGCTCGCGGGAAAACACAGTCAGCCACGGGGTGGAGGGGCCATGCGGGGCCGGGAGGTGCAACCTGGAGCAGACCAGGTGGCTTCCTGGTTTAACACCAGTCACCTCTGCTGGAGAGGCCTGGCCCATCCGCTGCAGACACAGCCACCCCCCAAGTTCTGGGACTGCATGAAGACTTAGGTTTCTCTGCACACTCGTGTGACCGGTGCCAGCTGCTCGTGGCCAGCTGTGGATTCAGCGCCTCCTGCCGCAGGTGAGTTTGCCATGCGCTCTGCAGAGACCCGTGCTCGGCCTGTAGATCTCCTGGTTGTCCTCCTTTGGTTGGATTGAGCTGGGTGAATCCAGCTGGGAGTAGCTCGGTGATGACCTGGGCATGCGTGGGCTGGGCGCTGTGGTTGACATGGACGTGGCCTGACCTGAGGCAGAGGGGGGGGGACCCCATGTGTGTGTGTGTGTGTGTGTGTGTGTGTGTGTCTGTGTTCTCTGGGTGAGTGTTTGCCTATGTGCCTGTGCACCTGTGCACCGTGGCTCTTGGGAGGGCACGAGGAGCTGTCTGGAAAGTTACGTAGGCTTCTCAGCGGTGTTCAGCGGCTGCCCCAACGTTCAGCCGACCCGAAGGCTTTAGGCTCCTCTGCTGGATGGGGTGGGGACAGGATGCTCCTTCCTCCTCGATGCTGTCTTTGTTACAAGCCCACCTACCAGCTACAGAGACCCCGGGCTCCACCAGGCGGAGGTGGCTCTGAGCTCAGACTCCTGGCAAACTGCTCTCGTCGACCCAGGTGAGAATTACCTTTTTGCAGAGAGCCCGGGTGCTTCATGGCAAAGCCCTTGTCTTTCTGTTACTGTGATACAATGTTACCTTTTATTCTCTTGATCCCCGGGTTATTCCTGCCTTCTCCATTTTCCTTCTGCAGTCCCCATGTACTAAATAACTATTCGGTATTACACTTACGTCTAGGATATACATGGGGAAGATGAAGTAGCTGATATGAATCCAGGAAAACCACTCCACGTGGTTCAGCCTAACCTGTGATATGCTTGTTAACTGCATAGAACACAAATTTAAGCTCAGCAGAAGCCGGAAGTGCAACTCAACGTGAACACATCCCATCCTCCTGTTGAAAGAGAAGCGGAGCAAGTTCAATTCCACAAAGTTCACTTGAGCAAGAGGAAGGTGTGTTCCAGGCCACAGGTGCAGCTCTGTTTATAGCCCAAAGTGAATAGTCAACCTGACTGACTGCAGTGGCTTTGGCCGCATATGGGCAGGCCCGATCAGTTGGCAGCCTGTGATTGGCTGAGACCCCGTTGCCTGGTTACAAGGGTCTGCTCTTAGCTTGGGCTACAGCTGTGTGCGTGCATCAAGCTAGGGTGCAGCTTGTGCTGTATGGAGGCTGCTTTAGGCCAAACTGCGTCCCCCAAGTACAGATGCTGATTCAGGCCAAACTTACGTCAGCCGAGTGCTTCCTTCTGCCTCTCCCCCGGAAGTTCTCCTTCACCAGACTCAGCTGTAGCTCGGTAGGCACCTCTCTTAGCCTGAATTGCCTCCGCCTCAAGGGGACAGAGTGGAGACGTGGGCGTGGCATTTCCTGTGGCCTGGGCCACGTCTTCATCCGCCCCTCTGACTTGCCTGTGGTCTTCCCTGCTCCTGGCTGGAGTCTGCCTGCTGTGCCAGTGTGTACCTGTGTTGTGTATGTGTGTGCTGTGTGCATGCGGTTTGTGTGTGATGTCTGTAGTGACTGAGGTGTGTGGTGTGTGAAGTGCATGTGGTGTCCAGGGTGGGAGATAGGTGAGGTGTGTGTGATGTGCGTTATGCGGTGTGTGTGTGGTATGCGGTTCATGTGCTGTGAGGTATCCAAGCTGTAAGGTGTGTGTGGTCTCTGAGGTGTGTAAAGTACCAGTGTGTGGTGTGAAGTGTGTGTAGTGTATGGTGTCAGGTAACCAAGGTGTGAGGTGCGTGTGATCTCAGAGGTGTGTATGGTGTGAGGCATGTGGTGTGGAGTGTGTATGGTTTGTGTGGTGTATGGTGTAAGGTAGGGTGCATGGTATGAAGTGTATGGTATGAGGCTGTGTGGTATCCAAGGTGTGTGTGGTATATGTGGTGTGTGGTCTCTGAGGTGTGTATGGTGTGAAGTAGGGCGTATGGTATGAAGTGTGTGATGTGAGGCTGTGTGGTATCTAAGGTGTGTGTGATGCAGGGCCATGTGGTATCAGAGGTGTGAGGTATGTGTGGTATGTGAGGTGTGTTTGGTGTGAGGTAGGGTGTATGGTATGAAGTGTGTGATGTGGGGCCGTGTGGTATCCAGGTGTGAGGTGTGTGCCGTGTGAGGTGTGAGGTAGGGTGTATGGTATGAAGTGTATGATGTGAGGCTGTGTAGTATCCAAGGTGTGAAGTGTGTGTGATGCGGGGCCATGTGGTACCAAGGTGTGAGGTGTGTGTGTGATGTGTGAGTTGTGTGTGGTGTGAGGGTATGTGGTGTGTGCTCTGTGAGGTGTGTGTGGTGTGAGGCTGTGTGGTATCCATGGTGTGTGGTGTGTGCCGTGTATGTGGCATCCACGGTGTGTGGTGTGTGCCTTGTGAGGTGCATGTGGTGTGTGAGGTGTGTGTGGTGTGTGAGGTGTGTGTGGTGTGAGGTAGGGTGTATGGTATGAAGTGTGTGATGTGGAGCCGTGTGGTATCTAAGGTGTGTGTGATGTAAGGCCGTGTGGTATCCAGGTGTGTGGTGTGTGAGGTGGATGTGGTGTGTGAGGTGTGTGTGGTGTGAGGTAGGGTGTATGGTATGAAGTGTGTGATGTGAGGCTGTGTGATATCTAAGGTGTGTGTGATGCAGGGCCGTGTGGTATCCAGGTGTGAGGTGTGTGCCGTGTGAGGTGTGTGTGGTGTGAGGTAGGGTGTATGGTATGAAGTGTGTGATGTGGGGCCGTGTGGTATCCAGGTGTGAGGTGTGTGCCGTGTGAGGTGTGTGTGGTGTGAGGTAGGGTGTATGGTATGAAGTGTGTGATGTGGGGCCGTGTGGTATCCAGGTGTGAGGTATGTGCCGTGTGAGGTGTGTGTGGTGTGTGGTGAGTGTGGGCTCCAGCCGTGACCCGGGCTCCCTCCCACCGCAGGTATTTGGGTCGTGCTGTGTGGTCCGCCGCTCACACGCCTCTTGCTGCCTGCAGCCAGGGGCGTGATTGGTTCGTTTTTCTGGCCCTCCCTTGAGGAAGTCAGCACAGGGCTCACTGTCCCAGGGAGGGTAGGTGACATGTGGCCCAGGTGTGTCTGAGCTGGCCCTCGCCCCATCTCACCGTCTCTCTCTCTGTCTCTGCCCCCAGCAGGAGCTCCCTCGGTCACTCAGGCTCCGGCCGGCCTGATCAGAGTGGCCTCTTCCCTTCAGAGGCCGTGCAAATGCCCTGTGGCTGCTGGAAATAAGGATCCACAACCTGGCATCTGCAAACAACAGAAATCGCTCCCAGGCTGGGAGGGGGCCGTATCGGCAGGACCCTCACTCCGAGGCTCCGGGTGGACGAAGGGCACACCTTGATGAGAAGAGTGACGGTGTCAGCATGTGGGCACAGGAGGTTGGGGCATGGGATGTCGCAGGTTGGTGCTTGCTGGGTACCTGCTGCTAGGTGGAAACTTGGAACTCTGCTGGTGGCCTGGCAGGCATGGCCCAGACGGCAGGAAGTGGGCGGCCTGCGTGGGGTTTGACCCAGGGCGGGAGTAGTCTCTGGAGTGTGTCCTCCTTAGCCTGCCTCTTGGAGGCCGCCCTGAGCCTCACGCTGGCAGCAGAGGGAGGGTCAGGGATGGCGTCTCCTGGGCACGGTGTGGCCTGTTCTTGTCTGCCCTGCCTCCTACCAGGTCCCTGGAACCCTGGCTACGTTTTTCTTGTGGCCCAGGTTCATCACGTGTGCAGCGGCGGTCACTATTTGTGTCATTCCAATTCCATTCCAACCTCCAGGCCCTGGAACACACACTACGAGGTTGGTGTCTGGAAGAATCCCAGCCCCCAAATTATTTGTTAATTTAGTTTTTATTTGAAAGGCATTGAGACAGAGATGGAGATCTGCCGACCCCGGGTCACCCCCAAATGCCTGAGACGGCCAGGGCTGGGCCAGACAGAGCAGAGCCCTGGACTTTCCCAGCACAGGATGACCGTACTGGCTCTACGCGGGGACTGGGGGGTGTTGGGGCACGATGCAGTACTGCAGTGGGCTCTATGCGGGGACTGGGGGGTGGTGGGACAGGTGCAGCACCACGATGGCCTCTGTGCAGGGACTGGGGGCAGTGGGGCACGGTGCAGTGTCACGGTCTACGTGGGGACTGGGGCGGTGGGGCAGGTGCAGTGTCGCGGTCTACATGGGGACTGGGGCAGTGGGGCAGGTGCAGTGCCACGGTGGGCTTTCCCATTTGGGGTGGGAAAGACAGGGTTCTAAGGACAGTGTCCTCAGAGAACAGCAGGTTCTGGGACTCGTGTGGCCGGGTTTGGACTGTGCAGGTCTCGCTTGGGGAGGTGCTGGAGCCCCCACTGCAGCACGGGCTCCTGTCTATTTTGGGCTTGTGGGCAGTGGCTCCTGCATGTCAGTGGCTTCCCACCCCTGGATTCATCCAAGCACTGAGCAAAAATAGAAGCAAAACAATTCCAGAAACTCCAGGAAGCCCCCCTTGAACTCCCAGTGCGCCGAGGACCGTGTGCGGCTGTGCAGGTACACGGAGGAGCCGTGGCCCTGGGCTCCCTGCAGCCCCGATGCTTGCGTCTGTTTGCTTCCTGTCTCCATGGGGTGGAAGGTGGTCAGGCCTCGCGTGCCTGCTCGTGTACTGAGCGTGCACAGGCCCCTATCTTGTCACTGTTCCCCAAACAACACAGCGAAACAACGAATTACACAGCACTTCCCTTAGATTCGATTACAAGGAACCCAGAGACGATTCAGTCGGCGAAAGCTGTGTGTGCAGATGCCGGCATCTTAGAGACCCGAACATCTCTGGGTTTTGGTATTGGTGTGGGTGCTGGAGCCAGTTCCCCACAATACCAGGGATGACTGTACACACATGCACACACATTGCACACGATGTGCTTATATGTACGGAGAGCCTCACAAAGTTTGCTGAAAAGTGGAATTAAAAACTGAGCATTTTCTATGCTGATTGATGTACCCGCTTGTACATCTACCCTCCTTTGAGTCAGGCTCCCATCCGTCACTTGTGAGAGGTGGAGTCCACACGTGGACACAGGAGTGAGAGGTGGAGTCCACACGTGGACACAGGAGTGAGAGGTGGAGTCCACACATGCACACAGGAGCCAGAGGTGGAGTCCACATGTGCACACAGGAGTGAGAGGTGGAGTCCACACGTGGACACAGGAGCGAGAGGTGGAGTCCACACGTGGACACAGGAGTGAGAGGTGGAGTCTACACGTGGACACAGGAGTGAGAGGTGGAGTCCACACGTGGACACAGGAGTGACAGGAGTGAGAGGTGGAGTCCACACGTGGACACAGGAGTGAGAGGTGGAGTCCACACGTGCACACAGGAGCGAGAGGTGGAGTCCACATGTGCACACAGGAGCGAGAGGTGGAGTCCACACGTGGACACAGGAGTGAGAGGTGGAGTCCACACGTGCACACAGGAGCAATGAGCACCACTAGCAGCCCTGGCACAGAGCGAGGCGGTTCAGGGCACCAGGGAGCACGCGCTGGAATGCTGCTCCCAGGCTCTGCCCCCCCCTTCTCTTTGGGGAGCGCAGCGTATCCTTGGATGCAGGAAGCACGTGTGCTCCACACCTTGCAAGGTGTGAAAACGGTTTTCTTAAATGCAGATGACACAGCTCAGATCACACTGCCCCCATTTCTCTACTATCCTGGTAGCTCACTGAATTCGCCATAGAGGCCAGGTGCCCCGGCAGAGGAGACGCCATGTGCGTGGGTCATTCTGCATCGTCAGACTTGCACTGAGCTGCCCCTTGCATGGAGCCAAGTGCATTTCGTGGTGGTCACCTGAAATGCTCCACGCCCTTGTCCTGCAGCCTGCGGGGGCGGGATGTGAGGCTGCACCCTGGGAAGTGGGAAACTCCGGCTGTTCTGCGGGTCCCCCGCCCTGCTCAGGGTCTTCCTGCTGTCCTGTGGGTTACGGCAGGCACCCTGCAACCAGAGGCAGGTTCACAAAAGACCATCAGGGCAGCCTGATCTAAATCTGATTTTGCGTGACACTAGGGCCTTCAGCATGGACCAAGGACAAAGAGGAAATCTAAGCCTGGGCAGCCTGGTGCAAATGGACAACGTGTGCAGCTCAGGGGCTGCAGACCAGGGGAGCCCGGCGGGGGCGTCTGCTCCCACTGCTGTCCGCTCTGCCAGAGCCTCGGCTGGGGGCGGCCAGACGCCACCCCAGGTTCACACTGCCAGTGCCACGGCCGGGGACTCCACCCCAGGTTCACACTGCCAGTGCTGTGGCCGCAGACTCCACCCGGGTTCACACTGCCAGTGCTGTGGCCGCAGACTCCACCCCAGGTTCACACTGCCAGTGCTGTGGCCGCAGACTCCACCCGGGTTCACACTGCCAGTGCTGTGGCCACCGACTCCACCTGGGTTCACACTGCCAGTGCCGCGGCTGGAGACTCCACCCTGGGTTCACACTGCCAGTGCCACAGCCGGAGACTCCACCCCAGGTTCACACTGCCAGTGCTGTGGCTGCAGACTCCACCCTGGGTTCACACTGCCAGTGCCGTGGCCGGAGACTCCGCCCTGGGTTCACACTGCCAGTGCCACGGCCGGAGACTCCACCCTGGGTTCACATTGCCAGTGCTGTGGCCACAGACTCCACCCGGGTTCACACCGCCAGTGCCGTGGCTGGAGACTCCACCCCAGGTTCAGACTGCCAGTGCTGTGGCTGGAGACTCCACCCTGGGTTCACACTGCCAGTGCCATGGCCAGAGACTCCACCCGGGTTCACACTGCCAGTGCCGTGGCCGGAGACTCCACCTGCGAGCCCGCGGACAGAGGAAATCGTCTGGGGCAGGCGTCGACGCCGTCGTGGGCAAGGGGATACGCTGCTGTCTCCAGCGCACGCCACGCTTCTGTCTGACGCCGCAAGTCGGGGAGCGTGGGAGAGGAGCAGGCGCGGTTCCTGTAGAACGTGCTTGCGGTCTTAGAGCACCATGCGATTACAGAAACACTGGGAGGGCGGGAGCGTCACCCCACCCCACGCCCGCACCCCTCTCCCTGACCTTAGTGTCCACAGCGAGTGCACCAGCCTTGACCGTGGCTCATGTGGACTCCCTCGGGCTTTCCTTGATGTCCCTCTGCTGCTGACCACATGGTGGTGCCTCCCCAGCCCCTGGCTGTGCCGCCTTCCACCGCCTTCCACCGCCCAGCGCCTGTGTGCTGAGTCGGCAGCAGCTAGCTCAAACCACACCTCCCTGGGGTTCTGCCTGCCAGTGCCTCTGCCCCTCGGATCCAGCACCTGCTTTGGAAGCGTATTGAGCAGATTCCCAAGAGTACTGCGTGCACGAGGTGGGCACGTGGAGGGGAAAGTCGGGGGGACGCAGGTTTTGAGCCCATTTTTCCTCCAGGCTGATGCCTTGTTGCTGCTCAACGCTGGCAGGAGCCTCGGCTGGTGGCGGTGGCCACGGCACCCGCAGCTGTTGCTGATTTCTAGCAAAGGTGACCATGGCCTGTTTCATCTGTAACAAAACACACTCGCCTGCAGCCGTCGTTGTGGCACCGCAGGTTAAGCCACCAGCTGTGGTGCTGGCGTCCCACGTGGGAGCCTGATTGAGTCCCGGCCGCTCCACTCCCAAGCCAGCTCCCTGCTAATGCACCTGAGGCTCCACTCCCAAGCCAGCTCCCCGCTAATGCACCTGAGGCTCCACTCCCAAGCCAGCTCCCCGCTAATGCACCTGGGTAAGGCAGCAGAAGACGGCCCCAGTGCTTGGGCCCTGCACCCATACGGGAGGCTCGGATGGAGTTCCAGGCTCCTGGCTTTGGCCTGGCCGAGCCCTGGCCATCGTGACCACTTAGGGAGTGAACCAGCGGATGGAGAATCTCTTTCCCCCTCTCTAACACTGCCTTTCAGATAAATGAATAAATCTTTAAAAAGCCCTTATATCTCTCACAGATTTAATCCTTCCCAAGGCTTGAGGACCCCAGGGGGGCCCTATTGTGTGGTGGTTGCCTTTCTCTGACCCTGCTGTGTGTGTCCCACCCCACCCCCGGCCACACCCAGTGCTGCAGCAGACCCCTGAAGTGCCCGGGTCTGTCCCTATGTGTGCATCCAGCCTTCCAGAAGGCCTCAGCTTCTCTCCAGCGCCTGCCAGGTGTGAGAGCAGACACAGCTGTTAGGCCATGTGGTCCTGGTGTGCACCTGCCAAGAGGTGTGAGAGTGGACACGGCTGTTAGGCCATGTGGTCCTGGTGTGCACCTGCCAGGTGTGAGAGCAGACACGGCTGTTAGGCCATGTGGTCCTGGTGTGCACCTGCCAGGTGTGAGAGCAGACACGGCTGTTAGGCCATGTGTCCTGCTGTGAGACAGAGTGCAGAATGGAAATGCGTCTCCTCCTACCACCTCCCCACAGCTCCATCCCCCTTCGCCCAGGCTAACGCTGTGAGCCATCCGTGCACGCGTGCTCGGAGACGCGACGCCCACGAACGCAGTCCCTTTGCTGGGTGTGCCCTCACCTGCTCACCACCGCCATCGCCTGCGTCTCCCAGGCAAACCTGCGCTGAGTGTCTGCACCTGCCGCACACGGACCTGCCTGCAGGACACGTTCCAGGGGAAGAACTGTGGGTCCCAGGGCGTGCAGACACGGGTCCCACGCTGGGGCTGTTGCTAACTTTCCTGCAGAGGTCGCGCGCAACACCGCGTAGTTCAGCAATGATTGTCGACCCCTCATGCCCAACCCTGGCAAACAAGTGAGCTGCCCAACCAAAGGGCTCTGCCACTCTGACGGGGGAAAACGTGCATCCGTGTGCTAGTCTGCACTTCTCATACAATGAGTAGCCTTGCAAATTTTCCATATGTGTGGGAGCCGTTTTCATATCCTTTGCATTTCTGTCGGTCCACACGTTCTTGCCCATGTTGCTGTCATGTTATTGATCTTTCTCTTATTGATTTGTGGCTCTTTAAGGTAAACAGGGCAAGGCCTTTCTCTGTGACGCTTGTGAAGGGCTCGTGCTTCCTGCTGCCTTCTGCCCGGCTTAGGGAGCTTTGCAGTCAGAAATCTTCTGTTTTTACACAATTGAACTTATCAGTCCGTTCTTCTATGGCTTTCGCAGTTCTGCTTGTTCGGAAACCTGCTCTTGGCACTTGGTGATTAGGATGTTTCCAGTGTTTTCTTCTCTTCCATTTTGTGTTGTTTTCTATTTGAATTTTCGTTCTATGTAGAATTTACTTTGATGCCGGCAGTAGCAATCGAGTGAGTTTTTCTCGCAGCTTGCCATCCAGTGTCCTTGAAGTATTTATTGGACCTTCTTTCTCTTGATTATATAAAAAGACACCTTTATTATTCACTAAATCCCTGGTATAGGTATTTGGATCTATTTCTGGACTCTCTTTTCTGTTCCATTGATTGTCTGCCCGTTCAGTTCAGCCGCTGTGGCACTGACACCGTGGCGTGTTTTAACATCTGCTGTGCGTCCCCATTAGCTGGCCTTTGTGACTACAATGAAGCGCCTGAGACTTGCTATTTATGAAGGAGGGAGCTGGATTTTGGCTGGGTGGTCTTGTAGGTTCATGGTCCGAGACCAGGTGGCCCCACTGGGGTGGCCTCCGGAAGAGGCTAGCAGGTGGCGGTGCCGGTGCTGGAACACGGTGGAGGGAAAGGCGTGTGGGGGCCAGGAAGCAGAGAGGCTGGGCCTGACTCTGGCTTTCACAACCATTTCCAGAGAGACACCCCCACAGGCCCGCCCCCAGCCCCACAGCTGGGTCTGGCTTCCACCCTCGTCACACCATCAACCCTCCACATGGGGGATTGCCTGTCTGCAAGAGTTTGGGGGCCAAATCCTGTTCACTCTGGCGTTGTACCCCAGGGATTTTTCTGGAAATTAGTTTATGGTTTTCCCCGAGTGGGAGTCTTGGGGTTGCATGGCGTTCTAATACTAATTCAAGGCAGGCACGTCCTGTCTAAGGACAGGGACTCTTCCTGCAGAGAAATTTCTCAGCTAAGGCTGTTTGCTGAGTCTCGCGTGTTGTCACCTCGTCGCGCTGTTCCCCTGTGGTTGATCCTGCGTGGGGCTGTAATGGTGCTGGGGTGTTTTGCTTTCTCCCCAGCTACTCCTGACTCATCAGAGCCACAGAGGAGGCTGTGTGGGTGTCTCGTCCAGGCCCAGGACCCTGTCATCTTGAAGGGTGCGTGACACTGCTGGGCGGGTTCCACGCCGCCCCCTCTCCGGGGCCTCCAGCAGCCTTTGCTCCTGGATGAAGACGCTCTGCGCTGTTCTGCAGTCTGCGGGCAGCGCACAGCGGACAGCTGCGGGTGTGCACGCGTGCAGCCTTGGCGCCTGCTCCCGCGGAATCCAGGTCTCAGCTGTGGTCTGCAGGCTCTTCCCTTGCGGCTGGACCTTCTGCGTTGCTGGTGGCAACACTTTATCTTATATATCAGCAGCTCATTTCATGTCCCATAACAGCCATTACTTTTCTCAACTCACAGTTAATGACGCGGAGTGAGGACTCGCTGTGACACGGGGCCGTTTCGGTGAACTGGATGTGGTCTCTAGGCGCGGAGAAAATGACAACATCGTGTCCAGTCAATTACTCAACTCAGGGAACACTTGGTGAAGAGGTGGTGCCCGGCCTCTGCCAGAGACAGACAGGTGCATGGGCTCGGCTAAGACTTGGAATGTTTTCAGTCCTTCGTTTCCCCAGACACCCCGTTGCTGGCGACGCCCCCTCAGTTGGTTTCCTCCGATGGTCGGAAGGGGTGGGGGAGAGTGAAGGGGTCACACAGCCCTCAGAGGCCGGCACGAGGGCGCCCGCGGTGCCTCGCCTTCCACACAGGGCGTGAGCGGTGGACATGGATGGGCGGTGCGCCCCGAGGGGTGTCGGCCTGTGCTGCTCTGCTCGTGGCGCTCCCTGAGGCGCGGCTCTTGTGTGCGCTCCTTGCCTGCCTCTAATTTGGCTGCAGACAGAGGCCGCTCCTTCCATCAAGGTGGGGCTGGCGCTCTGCCCCCGCCTCTTCCCAGGTCGTGGCAACCCTGGGCTGCCTGTGGCAGGGCAGGGCAGGGCAGGGCAGCCAGCTGCAGCTCGCTCTCGCTCCCTGGAGGAGGGGGATCCGCGGAGCTGCACGGGGGGTTGGGGGTGGGAACGGCCCCCGGAGCCCATGGAGCCCTGCAGGAGGGGAGGGGCAGCCACTGGCTGGCATGCGGGCAGTGCAGGGGCCCCTCGCCATCCTATGTGGTGCCCTCCTGTGGGCTCCTGGAGAGGCAGCATGCGGCACATTGCCTGGAGCCGCGGCAGTCAGCGCCAGCGAGAGCTCCCTCAGGCACGGCACACCGGCACGCTCGGCCTCCTTCGTCACTCTCCTGGGCTGTGATGGCTGTGCGAAGCCAAGGGAAGATCTGAGCTTCTAGGAGTGGTGAATGGGGCCCACAGGTGGCACAGGTGCAGGGCACAGGTGGAGCCGTGGAGTGCAGGGGAGTCAGCGCGCCCGGGGGCCCGAGGGCAGTGATGGGCAGGAACTCACGCCCCACCACGTCTTGCACACTCGAGGTCGCGCAGCCTTGGCCTGCAGGGGTGGCGTCTGAGTGGGGGAATCCAGCGAGCTGCGGCGTGTCCTCGGGCCCTCGGCACGCAGGCACATTTTCGTGGAGTTCCCAGGCAGGTTTCCCACGTTCTGCTCCCCAGGAGGGGTGAGGTCTCGCCCTGCTGCTGCCCGGCACCCAGCTGGCTTGGCACGGAGGAGGGGCTCCAGGGTGGCGCTTTCCCTCGCACCCCCTCCCCAGGGCAAGCTCCTCTGCTTCGGCAGGTGCAGGCCGGTTCTGGAGGCCGAGCTGCACAGCCTGAGCGTGGTGCGTCCTCCCGCTCTGGGGTGCTCCGCCGAGGTGAGCGTGGTGCGTCCTCCCGCTCTGGGGTGCTCCGCCGAGGTGA
>CM027389.1:110179528-110219004 GCA_015711505.1 Sylvilagus bachmani | reverse complement strand
CTCCCTGCACACACACACTGTGTGAGACCACACCTCCCTGCACACACACACTGTGTGAGACCACACCTCCCTCCAGACACACGCACTGTGTGAAAACACACCTCCCTGCACACACGAGACCACACCTCCCCGCAGACACACGCACTGTGTGAAACCACACCTCCCTGCAGACACACACTGTGTGAGACCACACCTCCCTGCAGACACACACTGTGTGAGACCACACCTCCCCGCAGACACACGCACTGTGTGAAACCACACCTCCCTGCAGACACACGCACTGTGTGAGACCACACCTCCCCGCAGACACATGCACTATGTGAGATCACACCTCCCCGCAGACACATGCACTGGGGTGAGACCACACCTCCCTGCAGACAGATGAGTCCATGTGGCCCCAGGTGGCCGATCCTGGCGTCTGACCCTGTGACCACAGGCTCCTCTCTCTGTTCTGACCTCCTCCACCTGAGTCACCTGTCGACAGAGAGTGTCAGGTGTGGCCTGGGGCTCACGGTGACTAACCGACCTCCCTGTCTCTTGGAGTGCCAGGTCTTGGTAGCAGCACCAGGACCCAGGCCAATCCTGGCTACTCTTCATGCCCCACATCCCCCACAGGTGCAGTGCACCTGCTGCGCATAGGATGCTGTCCAGGCAGCATGCAAGCGTCTCCTTCAAACGCAGGCCCTCACGGTACAAACGCAGCTCCCAGGGGGGCACCTGGGTCCCCTCTATCAGCTGGTGACCAACTGAGCCCGCCACCCGGCCGGGAGCTGGGTCATCTCTGACCCCGAACTGCTTGGGGCATCCGAGGGGCAGGGGCTCCTGCCTAGCCAGGAGCAGGGTGTGGCCTGGTGTTGGAACCTTTCTCAGAGGCCGTGAGGGTTTGGTGCAGTCCTGCCCCCAGCCCCTGGCCGGCTGGGCCCTGCCCGGCTGCAGGCACAGACCCTAGCTATGGGTGACAGGAAGCGCTCGACGTGGGGTCCGCTCAACAGTTCAGCTTATCGAAAGTTTGTGCTGATTACAAGTTTTCCCTGGAACAGCTACGCCAGCCTCCGTCTGCCTTGGCTTCCATGTTCATGTCACCCTAATGTCCGCGTTCCGACCGTGGCCCTGACCACGTGGAGTCACCGTTGGCTGTCACATTTCTGTCGCAGGTGCAGCCCCAGGGCTTCGGAGTCAGCCTCATGCCATAGAGTCCCTCCCCCTGCCAGCCAGCCACGGGACTAGAATTGGGGTGGCGCCGTGTGGGCTCTGGGATTCTGTTAATGGGCGGAGCTGTGGAATTGATGCCAAACAGTCCCTCCGGTTCCTACCCCCACACCCGCAGAGCAGGGGAGGAATCGACGCCCAACACGCACACGGTGAATGCAGCGTCACGCCCAGGCTTTGGGGGGCTCTGGGTGTCAAGTGTCTCCTCATGTTACCTTGTGGCAAGGGGGATTTTAAAGCATTGTGAAAAGCGAAACCCAATGATAAGTTTATTGCAACAACTTTGGCAGGCCAGGCTGATTTTTCCCTAATGCCTTTCTGTGAGCTTGTCGAGGGCCCTTGGAGACCCAGGACGTCCACAGCAGGACTCTGCCTCCCACAGAAGCTGCCTGCAGAATCTCTCACTGGGCCAGGTGAGACGTCGTGCATGTCCAGGGGACACAGGTGTCTGGAGACCACGGGCTGCACCAGGGGGAGGTGACTGAAGCCCTGGTCTCAGATGCACGACTTGAGAGACTCAAAGGCCATGAGTCATAAAAACGAGTAAGATTTTTAATGCAATTTAAACTGCAAAATGCATGCCAAGATCCACAATGAAACAATGCAAATGGTAAATACCGACAACCATAGCAACGCCCTGGACAGGAGGAACAACTCGATCTGGCTCCCGGCGTTTTCTGCATTCACTGTTATTTGCTACCCAGCACGGCGTTCAGTTTCCGTCTTGACGCCTGCGACTTCGACATCCTCTTCTTGCTGTGCCCTGGCCCTGCCGGGGAGAGAACCACGTGGTCTCATGGGTCTGGCTCCGGAGGCCCAGGGGCACGACTGGGCTCCTGTCCTCACGGCGGTTGTGTGGGGCTTTTGCTGGGCACCGGTCAAGGACCCAGTCACGTTGTGCACCGAGAGTGAGGTTGGAGGCCCTGGACAGGGGCACAGCTCCTGCAGCCTGGGGCCAGCATTCCACCAACAAGGGTGTGGCCGGGGCAGGCGGCCGCCTCTCTCTCCACATAGCTCCCTTCTGTTCCTTCCCAAGTGTCCCTCCTTCCATTGCTGAACTTCCGTATCATTCTTCCCCAAAGGATGGAGGGAAAAAGACCTGGGAGGCCATCGGCCACGGGGCGACCCCAGGAGAAATTTCCAGAACCCCAGACACGAGGAAGAAGCTGTCCCTGCAGGGCCCAGGGCCAGGACCCGAGCCTCAGGGCACACGGGCTTTCCATGAATGGCACCAGATGTTGGGTGCTCGGTGAGGACGGCCGTGGACATGTGTGTGGTGGGCCCACGGCAAGAGGGAGTCGGAGCGCCAGCCTTGAGGGAGGGACAGGCTGCTGGGGGCCCGCGTGAGCTGTGGAAAGCGGAGGAGGGGGCGGGAGGGGGCCGGGGGGCTGCTGCTGAGCGGCCACACCCACCCGCAGTCGCTGGCTGGAACCGGAGCCGCTCGAGAGCTGGGGACAGCCTGAGCTCACGCTGACCACGTGACGGACGTGGGTTTCCCCCCAGGCGCATGGCACGTGGTCCTGCCTGGGCCTGCAGAGAGGGAGGCAGCCCTGCCGAGGACATCTCAGGCACAGCCTGGCGGGACCCAGGCCGGAGGGACACTGACCTCAAAGCTGGCCGAGAGCAGATGGGCGGGGCTCAGCTGCGGGGCCTGTGGGATTCGCAGTGGCGGCAGCAGGTGGAAGCCGACTGAGGTACCGAGCGCCCGATGGTGCGTCATGGACGTGGAACTGGATGGCGGGGGCCGGAGGACGGTCGGGAGCAGGCAAGTCCGTGATTTCAGTGGGAAGACCACGGTAGAAACAGGAGCTCCCCAGGAGCAGCCGGGAGGCCCGGGAGGGAGGCAGGGCCTCCACGGACAGGCCCAGGAGCTCCAGGTGTTGGAGAGCCAGCCTGGCTTCCCCTCAAGGCCGGTAGGCGGGGGGAGGGAGCTGGACTGGGGGAAGAGGCTCTGCCGGAGGAGCTGGCCCTGGCTCCATCCCCCACGGTGCGGGTCTCCCTCGTGGGTGCAAGGGCCCAAGCGCTTGGGCCATCTTCTCTGCTTTCCCAGGAGCATCAGCAGGGACTCGAACCAGCGCCCACATGGGACCCCGGGATGCAGGCGGCGGCTTCCCCAGAGGCTGGGGTGTTCATTCCAGCAGCGGCCGCCACCCTGGCTGTAAAGGCCAAGGGTGAATGCAGACCCAGCACCGCGTTCTTCATGAAGTTTCATTTTCTTTTCAGAGTAAAAGCAGAGTCATGTGAATCCTCCCCATAGAGGATTATGTCATAATCTTACATTTTACTAAATTAGCACAGTCATTTACATATAAATTTTAGACTAGTATAGTCTCATAGAAGCTTTGCGAAGGAAAATCAATCAAGCGATATTATCCCATTTTCATAGAGGAAAAGACGCTAAGAGGAGGGAAAAGCTTGCTGGAAGATGCATTGCCAGCCGGGGCCTGGCTTAGGGGAGGTGGAGGGGGCCAGGGGAAGCCCGAGGGAGCTGGGGAGGAGCCAGGGGCCGGGGTGAACCTCAGGGTGCTGGGGTGAGCCCCAGGGGGCCGGGGTGAGCCCCAGGGGCCAGGGTGGGCCTCGGAGTGCTGGGGTGAGCCCAAGGGAGCCGGGGGTGAGCCCAGGGGAGCCGGGGGTGAGCCCCGGGGATCCAGGGGTGAGCCCAAGGGAGCCGGGGGTGAGCCCGGGGGATCCAGGGGTGAGCCCGGGGGATCCAGGGGTGAGCCCAAGGGAGCCGGAGGTGAGCCCGGGGGATCCAGGGGTGAGCCTGGGGGATCCAGGGGTGAGCCCGGGGGAGCCGGGGGTGAGCCCGGAGGATCCAGGGGTGAGCCCGGGGGATCCAGGGGTGAACCTCAGGGTACTGGGGTGAGCCCCAGGGGGCCGGGGTGAGCCCCAGGGGCCAGGGTGGGCCTCGGAGTGCTGGGGTGAGCCCGGGGGAGCCGGGGGTGAGCCCAGGGGATCCAGGGGTGAGCCCGGGGGATCCAGGGGTGAGCCCGGGGGAGCCGGGGGTGAGCCCAGGGGAGCAGGGGGTGAGCCCAAGGGAGCCGGGGGTGAGCCCAGGGGAGCTGGGGGTGAGCCCAGGGGAGCCGGGGGTGAGCCCGGGGGATCCAGGGGTGAGTCTTGCCCCTCTAGTCAGTGTCACGGGATTTTCCTCTCACGACCTTGACTGACACCCTGGCCGGCCCCAGGCTCGAGGGATCCTGTGCCGATGTCTTGGCGATGCTTCGTTCTCGACGACTCTCTGTCAGGGGCTGGAACAATGAAACTACAGTTATTATATTATACAAGTGGCACAATCGCAATATTATAGTGTAGCCACACGTGGCGTCGTCACAAACCAAGCCCTGACTTCAGAATCCCAGAGAGTTCACAGAGGTCAAATGTTTAATTGGAATGGAATATTCAAGCTGAACTGCTAGTGCACTGCCTCAATATTATTGAAGTACTAATAAATACATTAAAAGACTGTTAGCAGAAGCACTTCCTGCCGAAGAACGGTCGTCCGCCGAGCAGCATTAGCTCACTCCGTGAAGCACAGAGAATGATGATTCAAGCTAATTAAATGCCATGCATTTTTGATAGCACTTAACAATATGTGGTTAATTATTATTATGCAGGGTTTGTTCTATAGCATTAATTATGATGGACTCATTTGGGCTCTGGAAGGGTGGGGGATGTGTTTTTCTGTGGAGGTACAGTGCTGAAGTGATTTCGATGCTATTGTCATTTAGATTCAAATGAAGCAACTTTGGAGTTTTCACGTGGATTCCAATGTTAGTAAAAAAAAATGTGGTTTAGGGAATAATCCTTGTGTGCTCTGTGTAGCTCTCCGTGAAGGCAGCCCGGCCAAGAGTCCTGAGATGAAGATGCGAGGGGCTCGTTCGCTCCCCGGAGGCCAGGCCTGCACGTGCCCCTCCCCCACGCCCCCAGATGGAGGTCCAGCTGGAACCCCGAGGCGCTGGAGAACCGGTGTGTTCCCGCCAGCTCGCCAGCTGACCCGGCCTGCAGTGGGATTCAGACAAGGGTAGTTAGGAAACGTGCTTGAACGTTGATTTGCTGGAGAAACAGAGAGAGGGAGACAGAGGACAGGTAGAATGCCTGTCGGGGGGTTCACTTCTCAGAGGCCCACAACCGCTGGGCCAGGCTGAAGCCAGGAGCCCGGGCTCAGCCCAGGTCTCGGGTGTGCATACCAGGAAGCCACAGCCGGGAGCTAGACGGAAGACGGAGCCCTGGTTCTCTAAAGGGTGACGTGGGGGTTGTCACCAGGAGTACCCGCCCCAGGAAATGGTGAGTGTAAGAGTCGGACAAGTGCTGGACGCCAGGGCGGCTGGAGGGGAGGGCACAATGGCAGGAGAGTTCTTTTGTGCCAATATCCGTTCCTTTTGTTTACACGAGAGGCAGAAAGAAAAGAGGGAGACACACACACACTCAGAGAGACAGGAGAGGGAGAGACAGAGAGAGAGAGAGAGAGAGACGGAGAGAGAGCCACTCCTTAGGTTCACTCCCCAGATGCCCTCAATGGCCAGGCCAGGCCACACGGAGTCAGAAGCCAGGAACTGGGGCCAGTCTCCCACAGGGTGGCAAGGGCCGCCTCCCCAGGTGTGCATCGGTGGGGAGCTGGAGCTAGGGGCGGCCCTGGACAGTGAGGGCTTCCTCCGATCCAGCGAGGGGCTGCAGGAGCCTGGAGAAGTTGAAGGCAGTGAAGTGTGCACTGGACATGAGCACACGTGGCGGAGTACACGGCCAGCATGCAGCACACATGGCCAGCACGCAGCACACATGGCCAGCACGTGGTGCACACGACCAGCACGCGGTGCGCATGGCCAGCACTCAGTGTACACGCCCAGCCCTCGGTGCACATGGCCAGCACGCAGCACACATGGTCAGCACGCGGTGCACACAGGCTTTGCTCCCTGGGAAGGTCTCTGGGTTTGGCCTGGCCCTCGTCTGCATGCTCTGAGACACGTCTTGTTCACGCTGCCCACGCGTGGCACGAGAGGGCGGAGAGGGCAGCCTGGTGTAGGTTTCCGGACTCCTTGTCCCAGGGCAGCTCGGCCGCTGGGTGTTCAGCGTCATGAGGAGCGTCTGATGGAAGTGACTGGGTGCTGCGCGGCCCCCACCCCGGGCCAGCAAAGACCCGCCCGTGACCGGCAAGGGCACTGAACCAGGAGGAAGATGGGCTTTGCAAAACCAAGCTGAAACGGCATTGCCGTGGGCTTGCGTCTGAGGCTCTCGGAGGGCTGGGGCCTCTGCTGAGAGCGGCGCTCCAGGAAGCCGGACCAGGGGAGGAAGGGCGCGGCCTGGCAGGTGGAGGGGAGGCGCCGCCGAGCGGGCTCAGCCTGTGCCTTGCTGGCTTGCTTTCTCTTCCTTGAGCTGCCGGGCGCTGGCTCCGAGAGCCTCTCCGAGAGCCCGGCGACGCTGCTGGCTTCCAGAGCGCCGGGGCCACCGCCGCAGAGCACGGAATCCAGGCAGTGTCAGGGTTCGGGAGGGTGGGCCCCGTGAGCGGGCTGTCTGGGGGAATTGGGGGAAGGCAGGGTCCCCTGAGGCCTCGGGGGGTGAGGCAGGGGAGGAGCCTGGCCTGGGGGCACCGCACCCTCCTGTCCCGCTGCCCGCAGGCCCACGTGATGTCCTGGAAGAGCCCAGGAAGGAGTGAGGGCGTCCACTCTGATGTGGCCATCTGACGAGCCTGCGTCCCCCCCCAGGCCGTGTTTGGGCGACCATTTTGTGCCTTGCGACTTCCCTTACCCTCTGCTCTTGGAGTTGAGGCTGGAGTTCGGCGGTGCCTTCGACTCCCGGCAAAGGCCGGCTGGACGGACACGCAGGTGGCGCCAGGGCTGCCGTGGGCGGGGTCCCCGCAGTGCACACCCAGGCGGCGACCCCGCACCCCGGCTGGCTGGGGACGCACCGGGCCCGTCCTTCTCCTTGCGCATAAGCTGCCTCTACTTCCCGTCTCCTCCTCGCAGGCAGCAGACGGGCCTGATGGTGTAGGGACACCCTGAGGAGCGTCTTCTCTGCACCCCTTATGGTTAGAAGAAATTAGCAGCGTGGGGCGATGGTACAGGTACGCACAGGAGGGGGCGCAGACGCACGTCAGCTGGCGCAGCGCCCTCGTGCAATAGCCTGGCACAGTCGGGGACCCGTTCACTGATAAGCTCTGGAAATGAGCAGCAGAGTCTGGTTTTTACTGTGCGTGATAATGCGCTGCTTGTGAAACTCAAGTTTACCTCTAAACTGTTAATAGTTCAGGGAGACCCAACCCCTCCAGGGAGATGTGGCTGCGCAGAGGGGAGGGGCCGATGCGAGGAGGGCGTTCGTCTTCCTGGAAACGTCGGTGGCCACTGTCCGAGGAAACGCTCAACACGTTTGTTTCTCCTTTATGTTTCTCGCCGCCTTCTAGGCCTGGCAAAGTGCACAAAATCAAATATCTTCAAAGCGTTAAATTAAAACCGCGGTGACTGGAGACGGTGCAGTTTTACACTACAGCTGGGACGGCAATCGAGTGTCTTTAATGTTCGGAGCACTTGCAGCACTGCCCTGTCTCGCTGGAGGCGGGATTGGGAGTCGGGAGCTACCAGGACTCGCAGACGCGGGCGGGAGCAGAGGCTTCCCCTGGGGTCCACCTCCGGGCCCGCAAGCCCTGTCTCCGATATGCACTCCCTCCCGGGCTGTGCCCACTGCGAACAGGCATGGAGAAGGTGGCAGGCGTGTGTCTGCTAGATGTAGGGATGCCTGGAGACACACGGCAACCTTGGACCCTGGGGGCTGTCACAGGGACGTCCCTGCTGGGCTGTCGCTGAGACGGTGGCGCCCGGTGCCTCATGGTGGCCCTGTGGGTCTAGTGCTCACAGAAAGGGCCACAGGCCCTGGGGGGCGGGGGAGCTCCCTCTGGGTGGCGCCACTTCTGTCTGGGGAGGATCCAGGGGCCTATGAGACTGCACACGTGGATCAGTGCGTGTGACCTACAGGCAGCGTGCTGCACCGTGGGCCACACCATCTCACTGAGTGTCAATGGCTGGGCAGGACACAGCTCAGTCGCGTTCTGTGACGGCCGCTCCCTGAGTAAAGTGCCGGGCGTGGCCAGCTGCGCCTGCCCCAGCACTGGGGACACGACTCAACCCGCCACGTGCTGGGAAGGTGTGACGCCGCTGAAGCTCAGGACCCCAGCGCCGGGGCGCACAGCCCGCTGCCCTAGGGCTTGTTCCCCGGCCTGGCACGGCCCTTCCAGAGAGAGAGGACACTCGGGGCCACGGAGCGACAGCGAGGGGCGTGGGGCGAGGAGTGAGTGCCAGTCCTGGGGCCGAAGCGCAGGTTCTCCCCGGTGGGCACCAGCCTAGGAGGGCACTCCTGCTGGGGGAGGGAGTCAGGCCCAGTGGGCACGGACATGAAGGCACTTGGGGCCCGTGCCAGGCCGCCGGCCACACCCTCTGGTGCTTGCCCACGCCCACGCCCCGAGTCATGCCCAAGGCGCAGGGCGGGCCTTGGTCTGGAAACAGCGTCACTTTGTTGGTGGGCTCCCTGCACGCGGGATCCGGGCCTCAGAGCGGGGCGCCGCCGCCTCAGCCTCTGCCAGCCCTGACCCCGCGTGCCGGCAGTGGGGGCGCCAGATTGCGCACGACTGCTGGGCCCTGCTGCGGCCGGGTGACCCCCAGAGGACAGGTGCCTGTGCTCCCGCCCACTGTCATGCCACCCAGTTAGGACGGGGTCCGTCTCGGGGGTGGGGTCCATCTCGGGGGTGGGGTCAGCCTCGGGGGTGGGGTCCGTCTCGGGGGTGGGGTCCGTCTCGGGGGTGGGGTCAGCCTCAGGGACAGACCTGCCCCAGCGGCTGCCCATCAAGCCTACCCGAGCCCCGGGAGCTGCCAGAGGCAGGAAAGTCCCTGGATTCTGGGGTGCAGCTCTGTGACAGCAGGGGGGCCACGAGCAGCCTCCATCCTGGGCCCCCAGCCCCGAGCTCAGTGTCCTCTGAGGGTGGTGGAGTGGGTTCCCGCGGATCCAGTGCAAGCCGAAGCCCCAGCCTGCTGCCCCCAGGGAGGGCTCAGAGGGGTCATCAGTGGGAGCTGTGGCTGCCGCCGCGGTGTCAGCACAGAGTGTGAACAGGGGCCTGCACAGCACCTGGCCTGGCTGCGGTGTCAGCACAGAGTGTGAACAGGGGCCTGCACAGCACCTGGCCTGGCCGCGGTGCCGGCACAGAGTGTGAACAGGGGCCTGCACCCTGCACAGCACCTGGCCTGACCGCGGTGCCGGCACAGAGTGTGAACAGGGGCCTGCACAGCACCTGGCCTGGCCGCGGTGCCGGCACAGAGTGTGAACAGGGGCCTGCACAGCACCTGGCCTGGCCACGGTGCCGGCACAGAGTGTGAACGGGGCCTGCACCCTGCACAGCACCTGGCCTGAGGCGCCAAGGGGCCCGTGCCAGTGCCAGCTCCATGTGCGCTGTCGCCATCTTAGACGTCCGGTCTCCCCTCTTGTTTTGGGCGGGCCCGACGCTGCAGGTCCGTGTCCAGCCTGGGGCGGCTGCCGCGCCTCTCTCCTCGGAGGGTCCCTCGGTTCTGTCATTCTCCACTCAGTCCCGCGTCCCCCGGGGCCGTCTCTCCCCTGCCCCGGGTCCCGGCTCCTGAGGGGGGCTGCCCGCTGCCAGGACCCTCTCGCGATGCCTAGGCGCCCCGGCCCCCGCCCCGGCTCTGGCCTCACCCTCTCTGGGTCTTTCGCTCTCCGTGGCGGCCGAGTCTCTGTGAGCCCTGGTGTCTAACACAGAAACTTTCCAAGCAGGGACCTGTAGGCTGTGAGCCTGGATGACATGACCGGTGTCTACTCTCAGAGTCACGTCCCTGGTTCGGCCTGTGACTTGATGGGTGACATGAGGACTGAAGGCCTGGCATGCGCTGTGGCCGGGCCTGGTGCTGGCCGTGTGACCCCAGAGCCGGTCAGCTGCGCGCACTGCCATGGGCTCACCCTGGGCTGCCCCTGGCCGTCGGAGCTCACAGCACAGCGCCCGGCCCCCATGCCGGCTTGATGCCACGGTGCCCACTCTCTCCCAACAGCAGGGATTCCTGTTTTGGGGTTTAAGAGCAGTTTTGCTCTGTGGCTGAGAGGGGTGCACACGGATGCATGGTTGGAACGCTCTGTGTTTGTCACCCGATCGTGAAAGGGATCGGCTAGTTCCTCTTTCAGGTTGGAGGCAGCCCGGTGGGGTCCTTTCTGTCCGGGGCAGTGCAGGGCAGGGGGCCCCACTCAGCACAGGTGTCTGCAGCCCGCGGCGCGCGGGGCTCCTGGCTTCTCCGTCGCAGCAGAGTCTGCCTGCAGCCGGCGCCCTCCCTCCTCCCCGCCCGTTTGCTGGCAGACGCTCGAGTTCCATCTACAATTGCGATCGTCCGTATCTCGCACTTCATAAATGTCCCTTTAAGATGCTACCTGATACCTTCCCAGGTCTCGGAGGCAACAGTGTGGATCCTCCTGTTTCCCAAGCAGCTAAATGCATTACAATAAATTTGCTTTCTCTGTGCTGTGGAATTGGAAACCTATAAGATGGTGAATAAGAAAACTGATACCACTGCTTATCTGTCCAAAAGCTAGTGGTGTTAGGAAGCCCAGTAATTGAAAAATGGATAGCATTGATATTTGAACCTTTTTATATAACCTTTGAAGTGTAAGCCTTTTGGGGAATAAATTGCTTTTTGTAACAAGAACAATGTCAGATCCCATATTTAGAAGCCATGCACTTAATTCATTTTCAGAAGGAGAAACTCGTGTTGTCTTGTTGAGAAAAACATTGCAAAATGGATTAAGCCTCACCCGGGAGAGATGATAACCTAATACACATATCTGCAGGCAGGGCTTTATTAGTTACACAGCAAATATTGCCCAGCAGGGCAGGCGACCTTCTCCGGGGATTGATCCGGCTGCGCCAGCAGCGGCACCGTCGTCAGATTCACTGCAGGGCACGAGGGGTCTCCGCGTCTCCTGTCGGAGGGGCATGTGGCTGCCATGCGTGGGCTTGAGGCTGTGCATCCCCCGGAAGGGCCGGGCCGAACGGGACACCCCAGTGGGTGGGTGGGCTGCAGGGTGTCTATGGAGCTGACCCTCTAGGAGGCGTCTTCAGTGTGGGGAAGGTGGTTCGGGGGTTCCCAGTGTCGCCAGATCCTGCGGGTATTGTAACACAGGCCTGTGGATGGGGGGTGGGGGGTCCCTGAGCTGGGAAGACGGGGCCACCAAGCACATCAGTGAGAGCAACGGGTGCCGACTGCTCTCTCCAGGGGCCCCTCCGTGGGGAAGAGCGGCTCTGTGGCTCCGCCTCCCTCTCTCTCTCTAATTCTCTTTCCTGTGCGGCTCCCCCACAAAGCTCTGGAGCAGCCGACATGGGGTGCATTGTTGCTTTCATTGGTGCCCACCACGCTTCTTTTTTAAGTTAAAAACATCTATTTCTTAGTTTTTATTTCTTTGAAAGCAGAGAGAGACCAAGAGAGATCTCCCTGCAGATCTTGTCTCTGCTGGTTAACTGCCCGGATGCCTCCAGCACACGGGGGCCGGGGACTCACGTGGGAGCCACCACCGCTCCTGACGGGTGCCCGGGGCCGGAGGCTGGGAGCACGAAGGAGGCTGGGACTGCAACCCGGCACTCGGCACGGGGATGCAGCGCCCACCCACGGGCGTCCGTGTTTCCAGGCTGCGTGGGGTGCACCCTTCACGGCGAGTACATTTCCTGTTGTGTAAGCCGAGGCGCCTGGGGGGTCCATGGTCTCTCTGACAGCAGCTTGTGAGAGAGGACGCCCTCACCGTCCCAGCCTGCCCCGCGATGGAGACACAGCGAGCGCTCAGGACCTGTTCACCGGGGGCGTGGGCGCGTGGCCTGGGGCCCAGACTCTGCGTGGGGAGGAAGCCGAGGCTCCACGGCTGCCCACGGTCCTGCCAGAGCCAGCTGGTGGCGCTGACGGAGGCCCAGGCACCTGGCTGGGTGTGGAGGAGGGGCTGTGGTGTCCTGTTTGAGCGAGTGGCAGGCGTGTGACCTGGCATTTGTAGATGAAACAGGCAGTAGAGTCACCTCCTCCTCTGTCGCCAGACGGAAACGTGAGGCTTGTGCAGAGAGCGACTTTCGGGAAGGAATCTAAAAATGCAAACTGAGACATCCTCACGAAACCGCAAGGCCTCGCCAGCACGAGCCGCTGTGGGAATCCGCGGGTGAGGGAACACCACGGATTCGTCTGCAGGATCCTGCCCGTCCTGGAGCCGCCTGGGGCCCGCGTCCCACGGAGTGGCCTCCCCAGGCTGCGTCGGCTGCTGCCCTCCAGGTCTGGGAGCTGGTCAGCCGCTTTGCAGGACGGCCCTCCAGTGGAGATTCTCTCCAGGATCCTGGGACTGTGGCCACCTGGGGGGCCCGCGGAGGTGAAGCCGGTGTCCCGTCAGAGTCCCCACAGTGTCACCGTGGACGCCGGCCTGTGTGCCGGGCTGGGGGTGTTGGTCAGGCGTCTGTTCTTGCGTCCCCACGGCCGCTGTGGCGGGCAGCTGGGTCTTGCCTGCGAGGGCCTGTGCGTCACACATTTCTGGAACTCCGTTCTCCACTCATTTCCCTGCCGAACCATCTGGTTGTGGCAGTTTGATCCATGGACGATGATTGCGTGTTTTGGGTTTCGTTGACCCTTCTTTGTCTCGCTGCTCAGATGGTCCCTGCTCTGCACCCCCCGGTGCCCCCTGTGGTGCGTGTGCCTCAGTGTCAGCATCACAGGACGCTCCAGGGACATCTGGAGGCCTCCCACTCCAGCCCCACGCCAGCCAGGAGTCCAGGCCCTTGGACTGGGCAGCTCTGAGCCGCAGAACAGAGGCGCTTCAGCGGAGAGACACTGAGACACCAGCACTGCCCGGTGCCGGCCTCGGCCGGGCTTCTCCGTGAGGTGGCTGCTCCCTCTCCAAACTGGGTGGCAGTAGCACCCAGGCTGCCCCATGCCAGGTGCACACAGGTGAGTGCTGAACACACACCCGGCTCCCAGGTGCACACGGGTAGCGCTGAACACACACCCGGCTCCCAGGTGCACACGGGTAGCGCTGAACACACACCTGGCTCCCAGGTGCACACGGGTAGCGCTGAACACACACCTGGCTCCCAGGTGCACACAGGTGAGGAGCTACACACACAGCGTTCCCAGGCACACGCAGGTGAGCACTGAATGCACAGCTGGCTCCCGGTGCACAGTGGTGCTGGCAGCACACGAGCTTCCCTGCCAGCCGGTGCCGGTGCTGCCTCGGCCACGCCTGGCCTGGGGCACCTGTTCCCTGCTGGGCGAGAGGCCGCAGGGCCATCACTGGTGCCCCCAGGAACAGCCCCTGGCATCAAAAGGCAGGAGGCAGCTTCCTGCTGCCCCCTGGTGGGCAGGTGCTGCTGGTTGCCGTGGCCAGGGCAGGGGTGTCTGGATCATGGAGGGGTGGACGCCCCCTTGTCACTGGCCCGCTGCTTGGAGGCTGCACCTGCTCTTGGGTGAAGAGCTGAACGTGCAGCTTCTGTCCGGGGGCTGGCGGGACCCCTGCAGGGCGGCCCCTCCCGCCGCTGCGTCCTGGCCTCCTCGGCTTCCCCGGGTCCACCTCGTCCTGCTCCTCTCTCGGACGTCTTAGTGGCACCCACGGCAGAAAGCCTTGTCCCTGGCTCGTGAAGCACAAGTGTGCTCTGCTTGTGACTGTCACAACAGAGCATCTAAAATACATGCAGCTGGGCACCCAGGCGGTGCTGCGTGTGCTGTCGCTGACTTCCGGGCTTGCACGCAGCAGCGCCTTGGCTATAGGATGGAACGTGGATTTCTGGTGTTGCTCAGTGAGGCCGCCCAGCGGGACGTGCAGGGCACTGGAATGGAGCGTGGGCAGAGCCTGGGGCCTTTTTGCAAAAGACAGAGCAAGGCCCACGGCCTCTGCCCCCAGCGTGGGGGCTGATAGTTCACGGCCAGCTGTGCCTGGGAGGCCTGGTGTGGGGTGTGGCCGGAGTGGGCCACGTGGGGGACAGGCCGCCAGCTGGGCACTTTGTCTAAGAACAGGAAGACCCCTGTGTGGGGCGCGCCCCCGTGGGAGAGAGCCAACTGCCTTGGGACCCCTCCCACCTTTCTCTGAGAGCAGTCTGTGGGAGGCCTTCCAGATGGCGCAGGGCACAAGCCCCCATGAGCACGGCCGCCTGCCCCGCCTGCGGTGGGTCACTTCTCACAGAGATGGGTCGTCCCTGAGCCTATCAGGCAAATTCACAATCCTGGCCTCTGGACGCAGTCTTCGCTCCGCGAGGTCTGGCCCTGGTGTGTTCTCCTGGGAGGGAAGGAGACTGCTTGGCGTGGGAGAAGGGGATGGGCCGAGCCCGGCACACTGGCCAGGATTGGCACCCCAGCTTTACCGCCTGGGAGCCGGAGACCCCGAGGAGACCTCCTGGGGCCGAGGTGGCCACAAACGCAGCAGAGCCGCGTGCCTGGAGCGCCTCGCTCTTCTCGGATCCTCTTAGTCTGTGAATCACCTTTGTCGTGTCCCCACTGAAAAGCGAGGACGCTGAGCAGGATCCCCAAGAATCAGGGCTCCCCAAGGCTCTCAGAAAGGGTGTGGCGAGCTCATCCGCTTGGGGCCTAACCCCTCGGATGCGTCTGAGCAGGGGTCAGCTGGAGCAGGGGTCCTGGGCCTGCCTTGCACATGCCTGGGCCCTGACCAGGCCGGCCTCTGCGCGGCCAGCCCACCCCCACCTCTCCCTCACCTTCCTTCTCCGCACAGTGGGCTCCTCCCCGCGGCTGCAGTCTCTGGTCCAGCGGAACGCCTCCCGCCCTCTGAGCCCTGAACCCCGCCCTAGTCCTGTCCACTCCCTGCTCTGCATCACGCTGGCTGTGGCTGCGGCCCTCCCTGCTCCCCAGCTCGCCCCGCTCACTTGCTCTGGAGGGTCCATGACCGCCCTCCCCCGGAGCCCAAGCTGTCCTCCCTACGTCCACCCCGAAGTCCCCGCCGGCATCACGGGTTCTGCTCAGCACCGCGCAGCGCCCTCGGCGGCTCACTGGTCGTCCACCTGCTTTCTCGCCTGTCTCCCCTGCCGCTGGACACTTGGGCCCTGGAGACCTGAGCAGGGCCTGGCACGCAGGCGTCGGGAACAGCCGGGAGCTGGCGAGCGTCCTGTCCGGGCAGCCTCTCTTCTCTGCGGCCGTCTTCTCGCCGGCGCCGGTCAGGCTGTGGGGCTCTGCCGCGGTGGCTCTGGGCCCGGTCACGTGTCGTCCGTGTGTCGGCTGCACGGCCCTTCCCGAGCACAGGCGAGCCGGCTGCTGCGCCTTTCCATCGCCCTCCTCTCTGGCTTCCGCACTTTGCTGTGCGTGGATTCTGCTGAACGAAGGGACGCGCCGCTTTTTCCACAAGAGTTTGAAGATACAGGAATCCTCGGCTCACTTTTGAAAAATGTTTATTTTGAAATAAGCTTAGATTCACAGAAAGCTGCAAAAAAAAAAAAAAAACAAACTCTTGAGCGGTGCCCGTCCCCTTCCCTGGGTCCTGCCGGTGGAGACACTGGGCGTCCTGTCTGGACCCCATGAGCTTCCCTGCATCACTGTGTGTGCGTGTAGTTTGTGCAACCTAGTCACATGTGTACAACTGTGTTTCTGCTGCATGTGTAGGTTTGTGTGTGTCTCCATCACATGTGTAGATCGGTGTCCCTGTCACATGTGCAGGTCTGTGTGTCCCTGTCGCATGTATAGATCTATGTGTCTCCCTCATGTGTGCAGATTGTGTCCCCGTCACATGTGTAGATCTGCGTGTCCCTGTCACATGTGCAGATCTGTGTGTCCCCGTCACACGTGTAGATCTGTGTGTCCCTGTCACATGTGCAGGTCTGTGTGTCCCCATCACACGTGTAGATCTGCGTGTCCCTGTCACATGTGCAGGTCTGCGTGTCCCTGTCGCGTGTGTAGAGCTGTGTGACGACACAATGGAGACACAGGTGCGTCTGCAGTTGCGCTCCCTCACCTCCCTTCTGGGCTGAACTCTCCCTACTGCTGTCTCAGCCCTGACCCCTGAGGACCAGGGTCTGCCCGTCCCTGTCTGCTGTCTCTGGAAGGTCATGGAGCTGCCCCCAGAGAGTCGGAGCCTTTGGGACAGGCTCACCGGCTCCGCTCCCTCGCAGAGTGCGCCAGCCCCACGGGCCACTCATGCCACGTCCATGTGACTGGGTGGTGTGGGGGTGGGGGGACTTCTCTGTGTGCAGCTGGGAAGGCTCCCCGGGACGCCCCTGTCTGTTCCCAGGGTTTACATGTAGAGGCTGGAGCAGCCGTGACCGTGGGTGTGCCGAGTTCCGTGTGGACGCCGGCCCCTCTCCTGGGTGAATGCCTGGCTCTGCCACGGTGGCTGGGTTGGGCGGTGCCTGCAGGACAACTCCAGGAGAAGCTGCGGAGCCCCCTCCCCCGGGGAGCAGGCTGTCACTCCCACCTGCAGGGTGGCGGGATCCGGCGTCTCTGCACCGCGTGGCATACACCTAAAACACTTATCATAGATTAACTTAATCCTGCTTAAAGTGACAATTAAGCCGCGTCCATTGTCACATAGCAGAATATGCTCAATTTTAGAACTCCGTGCAAATGCACAGGAATGCAGTGTGCACACGAGGTCAGACACGCACACAGAAGCGAGCGGCGGAGTTCCAGAGTCCGAGCCCGCGTCGCGACGCCCGAGCTGCTTTCTGTGATGTGCTCCCTGACAAGGGGCAAATGGAAAAACCATGCACGGATTTCAGCATTTTTGCACCAAAATAAGCTCATCTTTTAATTCCGTGTCCCAGAAACTTATTTAAAAGTACCTTAGACGTTTAAGTGCGTTGTGCGCTAGGCAAATAGCACTGGCTTCCCAGCCCTCCTTGTCGGCACTGTGTGGAAACCTCGCTTTGGCTCACACCGGGCCAGGGCGGCCACGGCGTCTCTCGGTTTCCCTGGTCCCAGGCCGCCGCCCTCCCTCCGCTCTGCAGAGAGGTAAGGCACATGGAGCGGGTGGACCCAGCCCAGGTTTGCTAAGTGCTTTGCAGCATTTTCCGGAGGGAGGTCCCTTCCCGCTGTCTTTTCAGGTTGCGGGTGGCGAGCAGGTCCGGTGCCGCCATGGTGTTCTTGCCCCGGCATTCATTGCTGTGTCCCAGCGTGAGTGCGCGTGACTCGGGCTGCCTCTCCACTGAGCACTGCACCTGCCTGTAGGCCCCCCAAGGGCATGCAGCTCCGTGGGGCTGAGCCTCCACGCACTTGCTGTGTGCACTGTAGATCGTTTCTGACCGATGCAGGCTGATGCGTGAGGCTCTGGAAGCATCGGTTTAATGCCTTCATCTCACACACCTGCAGCCTGGTTGGGCCTGTCTGGATCGAAAAGTATCCTGCTTTCTCCCAGACAGCTGGCGCAAGACACACTGCTGTGAACACTTCTGTGGGTGACTCGGCACTGCGAGGCTTCTCCGGCTCCTCAGCTCCTGGGACGGGGCCGGGACACGGCTGTCCACAGTGACGTCGCTCGTGTCTCTCCAGAGGCTCTGGCGCGTCTGTGTCGGGGACATTTGCTCAGGCGTCGTAGTTCCCCAGTCACATTTCCCTGGCAGCCTCTGTGTTCACACTGCTTACTTCATAATCCAAGAGTTCCTGTGAGCTAGACGGCGCGCAGCTCTCTCTAACGCCCGAGCCGAGCCTGCGTGTAGCACGATCGCTCAAGTGCTTCTATTTTCTGGTAATTCTTGACGTACAACGTCCGTTGGCCCCGCAGTGTCAAATTACCTCAAAATGACACATTTTTCTGCTCTTTCCGATGCATGCCTTTTCCTTGTCCCCACCCACCAGGCCCACGTGTTTCACATCCAGTGCGTGTGGGCGGCAGGTGGTGGTGAGGGCAGCCTTCCCGGCACTGGTCCGAAGGGGGAGGCAGGAAGTGGTCAGCACTGATTAAGGAGAGGCCAGGCTCAGGTGCCGAGCACAGACGCAGCTCCCGAAGCGAGACCCCGGCAGCCCAGCTCCTTCCCGGTTTGCCTAATTTGGCTGTCTTGTAGGGATGGTTGTTAGCAGCGGTTAGACTTTATCCAGTGGTCTCCCACACCCCAGCGGGCAGTTCTAGATTTTCCTCCTCTGATTATTAAAGAAGCGTGTTACGTGAGGAGATGGCTCAGCAGGGTCATCCCACAGGTCTGGAACCGTCTACCTTGCCGTGGTGCGAATTCTAGGTGGAAACCTGGAGCTGCCAGGGTCTTGCCTGGGAGTCGGCGTCTGTGCTGGCCAGCGGAGCCCGGCCCCTCCTGTCCTCCCTGTCCCTGCCTCTGTTGGGGGAGGGCGTGATGGTGGCACCACCATGTGCAGTGACCTGAGGCCCCGTTCTCCCGTTCACTTCACAGATGCCGGGATCTGTAGCTCGAGAGCTCAGAATTTCCCTGTAGGATTTCAGGAGCTGCTGTTTGTTTTGTTTGGGGTTTCTGTCTGTTTTTTTGGGATTTTCATTTTTCTAATGATTTTCAGTCCAGATTTGTAATTGCTCTCAACTCCATGTGCGGTTAGCAAGTTCTAGTTCTTGGATATTGTCTATTTCACCTGGGTTTTCAACTGTTTTGGTGTAAAGGTATTTATTTTACTTCCTTATAGGGAATCTCCGCTGTCAGTCTGTGTTTTTCATTTTTTGTGCTTTCTTTTCTTTCTTGATCAGTTTTGTAAGAGGTGTGATCACTTAATGATTGAAAGAATCGCAGTTGTGGTTCCTGGCTCCCGGTAAGTGTTTCCCGTGTCGTTAATCTGACCTGTGAGCTACGCTGCCGCCTGCCTGCCGTTCTCTGGCCTTCGCGTTTTCCTGTGGTGATGTTTGTGACCTGACGGTGGCACCTGGCTGCGTCTGTCACGTGGACCCCGGTGGGCACTGCTCCGGGTGCGCATCAGCCGAGTGGCTCGCGCCGCTCCGGGCCCCGTGGTTCCCGATGTCTGTCCTGGTCTGTCTGTTGACTTAGAAGTTATTTAGAAATACATTTCAAATTTCCGAATCGATGGCATGTTTCGCTGTGTTTAATTCATTGGACTGCTTGATAGAACGTGGTTTGTCTCTTATGAGTTCTGTGGTGGTTATTGAGAGCTACTTTCTTGCCCAGTACATTATCAGTTTTACAAGTATTTTTGTATTCCTGAAAAAAAAAAACACCATTTCTCCTAATTGTTAAGTACAATGCTCTAGGTATTAACTCAAATTAACTCAAATGTGATGAATGTGCTGTTTAAGTTTTCTCTGGACAATTATTTTTTGGGGGAGTCTATTCCACCTACCAGTTAATAAGAAAATGACAAATTATCCTTCTATGATTATAGATGTAAAAATTTACTTGCATTGTTATTTTTCTTTCTACAGTAGAAGTGATTACTAGAAAATAGAAACCACAGAATTACATTATATAACTTTAAATCTATTTCTATTTTGTTAATTTGAAAGGTGGAGACACATAGAGAGATAGGACAGAGAAAGATCTCCCGTCTGCTGGTTCATTCCTCAAATGCCTACAATAACTTGGGCTGGCCAGGCCGACGCCAGGAGCCAGGAGCCAGGAGCCAGGAGCCAGGAGCCCGTCCTTGAGTGGCAGGAGCCCCGTCCTGTGTCCGTCGTCTGCCGCCTCGCAGGTTGTGCATTGGCTGGAGCAGGAAGTGGAAGCGGACGTGGGCCTCACCGAGGCGCTGCAGTGTGGGATGCCGGAGTTCCTGCGGCACTTAACCCCTGTGCCACACGCCCACGCCAGAATTACTGCATTGGTTCACTCAAGTGTCCACTTGTTGTACATAGGGATCATTTTTCATGCAAATATCAATTCAGGCAATCAAATCAATTTAATAGTTGACTTGACCTCAAATAATAAATAGTTAATATAATCGCCAGATATATCAATGTGATCAACAATAAAAATCAAATTGATGAAAATGTAATTATGACCTAACATTCTCTGTGTGATGTGCGTCGTGTTGTTTCAGTGGTTTACTGAGCAGTCCTGACCTTGAGCTCAGCACAGCAGGGGGGCGACCTCCTCTCACAGGGAGGGGCCCTTCCTTCTGGCTCTTTAACTCTGTTTCACACCCCCCATCCCGTCGGCCAACATCGCCCTACTGAGACTGCTTGTGTAGTTAGCGCTCACCAAGACACAATCAAGTGTGATTGTTGTTCGTCTCCAGTTTACCTCCCTGGCCGAGTCTCCTCCCTCATCCGTCCTTTGGTTAGTTCCCTCACTGAGGACGTCAGTGGTCGATTACCTGGGCCCTGCCAGCTGCGTGGCACTCTGAGACCTGTGCAGTGGGCTGAGTGGTGTTTTCCTACAGACTTCTGGAGGGGACCAGGAGCCCAGCGTGGTCGCTCGGCATGCTCACGCGCACTGTGCACGGGAGCCTGGCTCTCGCATTCTCTCGGCACCTTGACAAAGTTCCCCCTCTTGCTGCTGAACTGTCAGCCTCCTGTCAGGTGCGGCTCCTTGGCAGCTCGTCGTCTCCTTTCTGGAGCTGTTTCATGATCTTCTCTTTGACCTTGGTGTTCCTGCTTCCATAGGCCGTGTCTAAGGGTGGAGTTAGTCTTTATTTATTCGTGATGTTTATGTAGAGTCTGTCCTCCGTCTCTGCAGGGCATTCTCTTCTCCCTTCCTGGAAACCCTGTTGTGTATTGGACCTTCACTTCTGCTCTGAGTATTTCTTAATGTCTGGTTTAGAGTGCGCATGCCGCTCCCCTGAGTGGCTCAGCTCCAAACCCACTCTCCATTCCACTCTCTGCTGCTGGATGGAAGGTGGCATTTTCTGCAGTCACCGGTGTCAAGTGGGGGCTGTGGCAGGCGGTGAGGACGGATGGGAGGGAGGACGTGCCTCTGCTTCCGGTGTGCAAGCTGATGCTGCCGGCATGGTCCCTGCGGCGCCCAGGAGCAGCCTCACAGCATCCCTGGGGGTCCGCTGCACTGGGCAGCACCCAGCTCCGAGCAGCGCCCCACACACCCCTTCCTCGAGCTCTGGGCACTGATGGCCCCACCTCTTCCCCTACGCCCAGCCCTAAAGGTGGCGGCTGCTTCCAGGTCGCGGCACAGCAGGCATTTCCTGTTGCCTAGCTGGGGCCTCCACACTCTGGTTCTCCTGTTTCTGCCCAGCCACTCCACTTTCCCAGCTCGTTAGGGAAGAGGGTCTTCCCCCACCAGTGCTCCTGAGGCACCTGGCAGCCCTGCGCCAGGAACCCCTCGTCAGCCAGGCGCCAGGCGGCTGGGTTCGAGGGCGTCTGCCGACGTGGTGCCCTGGTTTATCGGGACTCCTTGGCTGGGGTGGGTGTCCAGCACCGGGAGTGCTGTAACCTGACCCCCAGCAGACTGTGCCTCTGATGCTCAGAAGTGCCTTTTCCCAAGGCTGGGCAGACTCCACGCACCTGCCCACCCGGCTGCGCAGCCTGGAGACATCGGGCCACTCCCACCCCCCGTTCCCCTGCAGGTGCAGAGCAAATCCCATCTGAGGGTCTGGGGACACCCTGCTTTGTGCCAGTGGGATCCTTTCTCCAAGAGCAGATGTTCACAGTGGGAGCTGCGTTAGCAGGCGGCCCCGCCCACCCGGCCGCTGGCTGAGCTCCCTGGCCCCGCCGGCAACAGCGGCTGAACACAACCCGTGCAGGTCACCCAAGGCGCCCCATGGTGGTCAGAGTCCCATCCTCTCCTGGTTTCTCGTCAACGGGATCCACCTTGGGCAAGGCTGGCCCGGCGTGGTTCCTGTCTGCTAGGCAGGGAGACGGCCAGTGCATAGCTCTGTGTCCCTGAAGGTCAAGTCCACCTCACCGCAGCTGCACGGCCCAGCAGCCTGACGTCACAGAGAAGCTGTGCCCGCGCATGGCGAATCCAACGATGACGAAACAGACGAGGCAAGCCAGGCCCACACGGCCTCACTGTGACAGCATCAGGCGCGCCCATCCTGTCAGCGCCGGCCGTGCTGTGCCAGCTATGCCAGGTGTGGTAGCTATGCCCGGCTGTGCCCGGCTGTGCCCGGCAGTGCCCGGCCATGCCCGGCTGTGGCAGCTATGCCAGGTGTGGCAGCTATGCCCGACTGTGCCCAGCCGTGCCCGGCTGTGGCAGCTATGCCAGGTGTGGCAGCTATGCCAGGCTGTGCCCGGCGGTGCCCGGCCATGCCCGGCTAGGGCAGCTATGCCCGGCTGTGCCCGGCAGTGCCCGGCCATGCCCGGCTAGGGCAGCTATGCCCGGCTGTGCCGGCTGTGCCCGGCAGTGCCCGGCCATGCCCGGCTGTGCCAGCTATGCCAGGTGTGGCAGCTATGCCCGGCTGTGCCCGGCTGTGCCCGGCTAGGGCAGCTATGCCAGGCTGTGCCCGGCTGTGGCGGCTGTGGCAGCTGTGGCCGGACGCCGCCGCCCCTCCCCAGCGGCACCCACAGGCAAGGCTGACCCTCACCAGAGGTGCTGGGCTGCTTCTCTCAGAGCTGTAGATGGATGTATTTGCAGCAGGAGACGTCTGCCCCGACTGTGTGTTGATTTCATGTCCATCTCCAGTGCGGCCACGGGCATGGGGAAGACTGAGCCCACAGAGGCAGCGGCTCTCACAGAAAGGACGCTTGGTGCCCAAGTCCCTGAGCTCGTGCTGTGGGTGGATCGGTGGGGGAGCCGCGAGCGCAAACTTGGGTCGGTGTGTGTCAGTCTGCGAGCACGACTTCACCACGCACTGACCCTGTGGGTGTGACGCATGCCGGAGCTGCCCTGGGTCAGCAGGTGGACGCCCCGTGCCCGTGGGCTCTGGGTCACCAGCAGAAGGGCGAAGGCCCCAGGGATGCGTGTGTGTGCATGAGGATGTGTGTGTGTGGACAGGCGTGTGAGGACGCACGCATGAGCACGAGACTGGGCAGCCGGGGCGAGCAGCCCCTGACCGGCCCGCGGAGAAGGGGTGCGTGGGTGGGTGGGCGTCTGGCTGCAGAGGAACCATGAGCTTCCCTCGTGCGCATCTCGGCGGGCGTCCGCACCAGGCCCACTGCCAGTGGACTGAGGCTGGGGGGAGCGTCTCCCCGAGTCGGCAGGAGCAATGTGATTTTTAGGAGGTTAATGATACCGGAAAAGGTCAGGGTGATTATTCAGTGGAAAAATTGTATTTGCTGGGACTTTATTGTTTCTCCTCAGAAACCGACTTATTTATGACATAAGTCATTTTAGGGCAGTTGATAGAAGTTATTTCTCTTTTATGACACTTCTGCCTTGGTGTAAAATTGTGCTATAAATGATATTGACAGTGTCATGTAGGACTAGTGTATTTTTTGTTTGTTGTAAAACTTTGCTACCCTGTGGGCTGAGGAACTAAAGTTGTGACGGCCGGCATCTCAGGGCGCCCCGGGGCCTCCCCGTGGAAGAATGCGCGGAGGAGCCGAGCGGTCGCCGGGGACAGGATCGCACTGGGCCGACTCGGCACGTCGGCTTTATGTTCGGCCTTGGTGCAGAGCCGGCTCCTGGCTGTCTCCACGTGGTGGACAGCAACCGTCAGGGCGCGGGGCTTCACCCGCGAGCTTCCTGGATCCTTGCCTTCGGGCCGGGGGAGGTCTGAGTTAACGAGGTCCCCAGGCTGCCGGCAGTCAGACACACCGCCGTCCTCGGCCACACAAAGGCACCGGGGCGCCCTGTTGACTTAGGATCAAGGAGGAGAAATCACCTCTCGGGTTCCCACGAGGTTTTTCCCGTCAATACTCCGGGCTTGGGTCGATAGGGGCTCTCAGACCTCTGTCCAAGGTCAAGATGCCGTGTGCTGCCTCTCACGGGGACTGGAGTGGCGGATCCAGGGCAGGCCAAGAGGACCTCGGTCCCACTTTCTCGTGTTTATCAGTACAGGTAAGCTTCTTTGTCAGGCATCATTGTGTCAGCGAGTGAACTCCAACTCGGGGCTGGTCTCAATGAACGTGGTTTGTACAAGGTGAAGCCGGGGCACGGCAGCCGCCTCCCCGAGGGGGCTTTGGGCCCACGTCCGGCTGGGCCTTGACCGTCCTCACCAGTCAGGGGTCGGGTCCATGTGAAGCCGAGTCAGTGCAGCCGTTGCTCCTACGAGTGTCCCGGGTGTCTGCTGCTGTGTGTGTCCCAGAGCTGTGCTCGTGGGAGCTCCCCAGTCCTCGGCACTGGTGTCCAGCGGGGCGGTGTCTGGGCAGCAGGTCCGATCCACGGGTGTTCTTGTTCCTCCAGCAAGAAGGGTGCTGACGCCAAGGAGTACAGCCTCTGTGCAGCTGTGTACAACGTCCACCTGGGTTCCCAGGCCGCCCGGGGGTCTTCCCCAAGAGCCAGCCCCTCGGGGTGCCTGACGGCCCCTCTGCGGGCTGAGCACTGTGAGGCTGGGAAGGGGGAAGCCATTTGGTCTTGAAATGTCCAAGGTAGAACCGAGTTCTCTGAGCCGATAGAGACCCATTCCCGCCTCCTAATTCGGAAGATCTGGAAATGGTAAGGACCCGGCCCGCTGTTGAGCTTTACAGCGTTCATCTTGCCGGCTGCTGCAGGCACACGTGTTGAAGACGGCAGCTCTCTCTCCATTGCTCAGCACAGCGCTGGCGAGATTGCCTGGCGGGGGCATTTGTGTCAGAAGGCGATGGCCTGGGGCCCTCGGTGGCTGGCTGTCATCCGTGAGGATTCTAGCAGCAGAGTGGCCCAGGCCTGGGGAGCGGCTTCTACTCTCTGGGAAGTCCCTCTGAATCCAGGCAGGGGCTCACCATCCTGGTCCTTCCAGGTGGACGCTGGGAGTGACCTCTGCACCAAGCTGTCTTGGGCAGGGGCCCTGTGCACACCCCCAAGGAGGCGGGGGAATGAGAAAGTGGGATCCTGGGAGACCAGGAAGGGAAATGGAGAGGGAGACACAGGAGATGGAGAGCCAGGGAGAGATGCAGAGAGAGAGAGAGAGAGAGAGAGAGAGAGAGAAGGAGGAGACAGGCAGGGAGGGATGCAGAGGAGGGAGGGGGAGAGAGAGAGACAGGGAGTGAGAGAGAGAAGGAGACGGGAGAGCCAGGGAGAGATGCAGAGGAGGGGGGGGAGAGAGGAGGAGACAGAGAGCCTGGGAGGGATGCAGAGGAGCGAAGGAGAGGCAGAGAGGAGAGGGCGCAGGGGGAGGCGGAGCCGAGCCAGGCCCAGGGCCCTCTGCCCCGGGCTCACCAGGTGTGAGCAGGCGGGGAGAGGAGGCGGTGCACGCATTGGGGAACCCGCCTTGCTCTCCCCTGCGCCCCGCTGCTCCGCCGCGCCGCGTCTTTCCCGTTGTCTGCGGTGCCCTCGCCGGCGTCGGCACGTCGCCCGCAGCTCTGGCACGCCAGGCTGGCACGGCGGCGCGGAGCCAGCCAGCAGTGGTGTAATCTGCTAATGGCTTCTTTTCATTCCCGCCTCCCTGAGAGACCCAGTGGCAGATTGTAGAGTCAATTACTCTGGTGTCAGGTGATTATCCTGGGTCTTAATGTAATCTTGCATTCACACATACCATATTTCAATTACGGCAGCTATGAAACAAGCTGTGTATTCAAATCGCCAATCACCTTATCACTGCTGAACAATGTCAACTGTAAAAGACGCCAGCTGAAGGCAATTATACATGTGTTGAGAACCGATTATGATGACTCTCTGTGGTATTTGTGATGAGCCGGGGAATGTTCTGAAAATTTAATTTAATGACAATATGCTTGCTGTACAATCCATAATACCTCCTGAATCCAGCATGGGGCTATTAAAACTGATAGGCGCAGATTACCCGCGCTGGAGGCTGGGCCGGCGCGCGGTGCCTCTGCGGGACGCTAGGTAATGCCGCCGCCTTCTCGGGCCAGCAGACGCTCGGCTCCAGCTGCAGCCCAAGGAAGGGCCGCGCGCTGGCGCGAGGGGCGTCATGGCATGGTAGCTGCCCTGTTGCTGCCCGGGCCTGGGGCTCTCTGCAGCGCTCAGCCTCCCGGAGCCGCCGGCCAGCAGAGTGTCCCCGTGGGGACAGAGGTGCATGCCGGGGTGGCGGACGGTGTGTCCGAAGACGGGCTGGTGGGCCTTCGACCTGCCCCCGCCGGCCTCGTGTGTCCTGCTTGCCCCTTGTCTTGATGTGCCGGCCCCGTGGGTGCCTGGCCACAGTGCTCTGCACCGCTCTGAGTAGCCAAGCTCCACCTTGTGAACCATGGTGGAAGCCCCCTCAGGGTCTCCGAAGAATGCTTCCAGGTGGCCTCTGGCAAAGACACCGGGAGCGGCTCCTGCACTCGGCCGTGTGGCCGGCTCTGAGCACAGCTGTTCCGGAATGGCTTCCTGCTGGAGTGGCTCACTCTGCAGATGTAGTCAACCCCAGGCTGGGAGGCGCCCGGCTGCTGCAGGCCAGGGTGGGGCGGTCTGGGGCCCTGGAGTTCTGGCTGAGTGCGAGGGAGAGAGGGGCAGGAGGGGCTCCGGCGGAGGAGAGGGGGCTGGAGCCAGGCTGAGGCAGAGTGGGGTGGGGACACTGCCGTCCACGGTCACCGGCTCCACGGACATGCTGTCTGGTCACGTGTGTGAGTGGAGTGGGGACTTTGCCCCACTGACGAGCTTGGTCACGCGTGTGGGTGGGAAGAGCTCCACTGCGCCCTGGGCACCCCAGCTGCCCTTGGCGAGCTGCGTGGGGGTCGGCACAGGCGGCGAGGGGGCTGCTAGGGTCATTTCCTTCCGCGTCCGCAAGTTCTTCACCCAACTTGATAGAAACCAACATTTTCTCCATTCACAGAGTGCCAAGGACCTAACCCATTCAGGAATGACAAGCCATCTGCTTTAATTAGCATGTTAATGGAGGCTGTGGAGAGAATGAGAAGCTAACTTTGGGTAAAGTCGGGCAACTTTGTTCTATGTAAAGTGGAACATTTGAAAAATGAGCTGATTCATTGCAGAATGTCTGTGTGGAAACCGCCTATGCCTTCTGAGAAGTTTTAGATACATGCTGGCATGAGTGAGGGCTTATTTTAATTACACTAAGAGTGTATGTTTTTATGTATTCCCTTGGCTTTTTCTTGATTCTTATAATGAAAGCCTCAAGTGATGACCCCAGCACACGTAATCTCTGACCCTCGCTTTGTTCCGCTTTCTCTGGATAGTCTCATTGTCTGGCCGTGTTGTAAAGATCTTCCTGCTTTATCTTGCTTATCACTTGCTGCACCAGAGTGTCGGCTGGGCAGGTGCTTTTGTCTGGGTTTTCCTGACTGTGCCTGCCGCACCCAGCGACGTCTGGGGGAGCATCCCGGTTACCTTGGGAGTCCTGACTTGCTTAACGTGGTCTTCATCTCTCGGCTTTGCAATGAAAACTTGGTCGGCTGTTAGGTTTTCTTTCTTGTTAGATAATCTCCTCAAATCATTCTGACTGCAGTTTGGTTAAGAATTTGTGTGGAGGATGTGAGGGGAGAGAGGGAGAGGGAGAGACAGGGGAAGGGAATGAGGGAGGGAAGTATCATTATAATCTTAGAATTTTATCTATGAACTACATTGAATCTGTTTTCTTTGTATTAATATCACATTAGCAGGAGAATTAAAAAAAAAAAAAGGAAAGAAACCCCAAACGTGCTGGGAGAGGAGTGAGTAGAATGTTTTCCACTGAGGGCGCCATGGAACCCGAGACAGGAAGGCGGGGCCTCTGGGACTTGACCTGGGGTGGGGGGACAGAGCAGGTGCGTGTTGACCTCACAGCTCCTGGACCCCGTGTTCCTGTCTGCCCACTGCTGGGGCCCTCTGCCCTCCCCTGGCCATGCCCAGTGAGGTGAAGTGGAGGCCTGGGCCCCAGCAGTGCCGAGTCAGGATGCCTCTGTCCACACCACCCAGCTACCTGCTGCCCGCTGAGCAGTGTCACAACAGAGAGAACACGCAGCTCTCCCAGCAGTTCCGTGCAGTGCACCTCGGCGTGGTCAGAGCTGACTGCAGGCACACAGAACGCTGTTCGGCTGGGATTTCTTTGACGTGTGTGAAACAGCTGTCATTAAGCCACACATGGACTGAAAGTGCTACAAGACATCTACCTATCACCTACGTACGCACGTGTCTACCATCTGTCTACCTGTCATCTATCGTCCATCTATCTATCTAGTATCTCTCTATCTGCCTATCATCTACCCATCATAGATGTATGTACGAGTCTATCATTGATCTACCTATCATCTATCATCTGTCTACCTCCCTGTTATCTATCTATTGATTTATCTATCTTATCATCTTTGTATCTATCTACCTATCATATATTTATCTATTCATCGTTACCTAGCATCTCAATGTGTGCATCTACTTACCTGTTATCTGCATATCATCCATGTAGCTGTGCGCCCATCATCTGTCCATCAACTACCTCTGTTTATCTCCTCTGTGTGTCATTGCCTCCCTCCGACACCCCCTGGGCGATTCCCTTCTCTAGATCCCTGTGCGGGGGTCTCAGACGGGGTGGGGCTGCTCGGTGGGCGTCACTCAGAGCCGCACCGCACAGCAGGGTTTTCACCAGAGCCACCTGCGCCCGGGCAGAATCTGCACGTGTTGTTTCCTAGCCAGGCCCGTGGTGGGTGGCGGTGAGGATCCCACAATGCCCAGGGCCACCCCAAGGCGCCAGCGGCACGGAGGCTGGGGTGGGAGGAAGCTCTGGGGAGAAGCGAGTCCTCAGGCAGTGCCGGCTCCGCGGGAGCAGATCCCGAGTCCTCGCGGTGCACGTCTGTGAGGGCCTGATCTGCCGCCTGTTTCCCCAGCTCGTGTCCCTCTGCACGGGCCCTTCCTCCTTTGCCCGCACGCTCTGCTGCCTGAGGCACGGTGTTTCCATGAGTGCCGCTCCCCACCGTGGTGACAACTGCAGGGAGATGTGGTTCAGAACTCAGGAGCCCAGAAGTGGTGCGGGGGCTGGAGACTGGCCCTCTGGTGCCCTGTCTCTGCCATGGGGCTTCCTGGCTGCTCAGAGTGCGCAGAGAAGCCATGTGCGCCAGCATTTCTGCCGTGTCCCTGCGAGGGCGACTCGGGCATGGCCAAGGCAGCCATGGGCCACTCGGGCTGTGTGCCTGCAGAACTGGGTACCTCTGTGCTCGTGGGCAGCACCGGCACCTGCAGAACATGGAGACTGGGCGCCTGCGCGTTCATGGGCGGCGCCCGGCACAAGGCGTTGTGCACTGTGGTGCAGCCATGTTCTGTTTTCAAAGTTTATTTTTACATTTTTAAACGACCCAGCTTTTAACCTTTGACCACATTCACCCTGTGCAGACTCTTGATGGAAGAACAGAGTCGGACGCATCCACGCAGGCGGAGTCCGATCTCTATTCTCTCTCCTGCTGCTCCGGAGCTCACAGGCGCGCACTTCTGCACCATTTGGATCTACAGGTTCCTTGATTTTACAGTTTTATTGCAGGCGATGCCCCACTGCTCCTTACCGAAGATAATGGTGTTCGTCCCACGTTCTGTTTAGATACGGATAAAAGCAATGTCACCTGCACATTTGTGTACAGCTTAGCACTGAAGGTTTCCAATCACGTACGCACAGTGCGTTCATCGTGAACGGAGCGTACTGACTGCCCTGTGTAGCCCCCAGATCCAGCCAGAGCGAGTGAGGGAGTGAGGTTCAGTGCCATTGTGTTTTCAAAGGCGAGGCGGTGAGTCATGGCAGAACCGTGAGACCTCCGTGGCAGCCGCGCCGCTGGCTGCTGCTCCTCATGTATAATTCTTCACTCCGAAAAAAATGCTATCTGATTACAAATTATGTACCCATCCTTACTTCTGCCCAAGGCAGCAGTTAATTTTTGCCATAGGTCGTAGAGGATAAAACCCCGCAGATCGCGCGCTTCTTAATTGCATTGCATACAACTTGCTGTCGCCCAGCACTGCGAGGAGTTATTGCACCTTGCAGATAATGTCCCTTCCCTGGGAGCCATGAGCTGGATCCTCCCTCCACGGCTGCACCAATTAGGCTTCAAGGAGGTTAGAACAATTACAGCCGGAGCTCCTGTTCGGAAAGGTAGGTGCTGTCAGAGGAGAAGCCCCCGCCGGGACCAACAGGACAATGAAACCACCTAGGGGCTTCCTGCTGCCTCGGGAGGAACGGAGAAAAGCCAAGGGGCAGGCGAGGGCCGAGGCCACGTTCGCGCAGCAGCAGTCGGGACGGGCTCCAGGGTCGGTCTGTGGCTCCTGATGGACAAATGGAAGGGAGCGGCTCGAGCTGCTGGAGTCGCGGGCAGCGCTGGCTGCTCCGTGGCCGCCGTATATCACGCGTGCACTGAGGAGCAGAGAGGGAAGGGAAGTGGGAAAGAAGGCAAAAGGTGAAATGGTTTGTGTCCATTTAAGAAAAAATCAATAATAGCATAAAATTGATTTAGTGCTTGTCATAAAACATAAGTAAGTGCTGGAAAATAGAGAAAATTGAGTTTCAATTTAATCTGCACAAAAGCCACACTGTACTGATGAAGTGACTGGAGTGGGGGAGAGCGACATAAAACCTGGGGACAGATACTTAATTGTCATATTAAAGACTCCTTTCAGGCTGCCGGAGTCCAGGGCGAGGGCCCATTAATCATGTGGGTAAGGGGCATTGAAATCAAATCTCAATTAAAATCTGTTCAATAATGTCTCTAATATGTTTTTCAAGCATTAATTTTTTCCCATCGATCCCACACCCCATAAATCAGATCTGTGGCAGTGCGTGAGACGGTTTATGGGGGAGAGGATTATGGTTTTATGAAGTTAATGCAGCAGAACCATTTAATTTAGACAGGCTAAAGTTTTATGTCTGTTGTTCATTTCTATTATTTTCTTCAGCTAAAAATTATTTGGGCTATAAAACTAAAAACCAAATTCTTTTTTTCCGAGTGTCTGTGTATTTAGCAATCAGATTCCAGGCTATTTGTCCCCAATTTGGGGGGAGGGGGTTGCACTCTGAGGAGCACAGAGCCCAGTTCCCTGGGGGCAGCGGCTTCTGCAGGGGCTGCCGGCCCAGGGGCGTTTCTCAAAAGCCGCCGGACAGTCTTCCCCATCTTTGCTCTGAGCCTTGACAGCTCCTGTGGAAGCGCTCACGCCACGCGCAGACGCTGCAGCTGTGTGCATGGCAGGTGGGGTCTGCTGGGGGAACCAGCCTGGACTTTCCTGGTGACGCCAACTGCACACCTTCTTCTTCCCACCATCGGATTCACGCTCGAGGGGCAGAGCGGGGAAAAGCAGGTCGCCAGGTCCCTAATTCTCTGCAGCATTGAATTAAGTCCTGCTCACAATTGCAAGGGACTTATGGAGGGGGATGGAGGGGAGCCGGGATCTTGGGGTGTTGGACGGTGCCTGGAGAAGCGGCAGGACAGAAAGAACATGGCCCTCAGCACCGTGTACAAAGGGCTGCGCGTGAGCTCCTGGGCTTGAGGTCGGGGTTGGATCAGCGGTTCCGTGCCTCTGAGGCCGTGATGGACAGTGTGGGAGAAGCGGCTTCCGCAGGCTCCTCGGCTCTGAGATTCTCGGAACCGCATCTTCTTGCAGGTGCCAAACGCTGACTTCGAACGTCTGACTTGTGTCCGAAGGATTCGTGCCCCTACTTTTTATGCCACATTAGTTCGCATTTGAGTTCTCCTGTCTAAATCAGGGTGCACGTGTACCCAACAGGCTTCGCCCTCCAACTTCCTCCGTCCTGTGGCTGGAGGCGGGGTCGGGGGCGTGGACGGCTTCAGCCTCGGCCCTGCTGGCCGCTGGCCGCCTGCCCCCTGCTCCAAGGCTCAGGGCTTCCCGCGGCAGGGTTAATGTTGCCAAGCCACGGGGTGCCGGACCCCACGGTCACACCGCTTTCCCCCCATCTGTAGGGCAGGCTCAGCTCTACAGAAACAATGCAGGCTGGCACAGCCCTGCCCGTCTGCCGGTCGGGCTCACTCCCGCTGGGGCGGCGCGTCTTGCCCATGACAGCCCTGGCTGGCTGAAGGTGGCAGTGTAGGCACGCTCATTTCTCACCCACTTTCCTCTCCCTGGCCAGGATCCTGGTGGGACACGGGTCACGTGCGTGGGCCCTGCGTCCTGACGGTGTTGCCACCCACTGGTCCAAGTTGTGTGGAGTGGCCCTGTCGTAGGCTGCCGAGTGTCTGGAGGCCCAGGGCCCAGGGCTGGGCAGCCCAGTGGCTCAGACCCTAGGGGCGGTGCTCTTGCTGCCTGGTCCCCGGTGCCACGGGGCCTCACTGGTGAGCGACAGGGAGCGTGCGTGTCTGTGGTCTCTTATGAAGCTGCCAGGACTGAATCAGGGACCCCACCCTGGCGAGCTGCTCCCAACCCCCATCTCCAAACAGCATCCCTGATGAAGGGTCCCACCTCGGGGTCCCTAAGTAAGACCTCAGGGCCCAAATCCCGCATGGGGGTGGGGGCAAAACCCTACCCAAACCAGAGCAGCCCCTCTCCTGGGAGTTGTCCACTGTCTTCCTGTGCTTAGACCTCGCCACGAAGGCCAGGGAGGGGAGCTCCCCTCTGAGCACCTCATGCCGGGGCCCTGGGAAGGCGGCTTCCGGCTGCCCACGCTCGGGGCGGGGATCTGTCACGCTGGTGAGGACTGGCTTCTAACGGATCACTTGGACTCCTTCCCCACAGCTGTTTCTTTGCTGTTTCAACCACTGGCCTCTCTCGGCGCACATTCACGAAAGTCCTACACGAGTTGTCCTGAGCACCTCTGTCCTTATTCTCTGGCTCAGAGCTTCCCAGCTGTGGCACGGGGAGCTGTCTGGCTTGGTTCCACGGCTGGGCTTCCTGGACTATTAGCACTTCCTTAGTTCCTGGTACGACAAGGTGCTACAAACACAGCGTGCACACCTGCTGCCCCGGATCTGGACCAGCTGTCTCTGCACACACAACAGCAGGTGCACTTGTTGGCCTTGGCCACTCAGCTGACCAAGCGAAGAGACACACATGTGGGGGCTGGCACTGTGGTGGTAGTGGGCTAAGCCTCTGCCTGTGGTGCCCGTATCCCATATGGGTGCCGGTTCACGTCTGGGCTGCTCCTCTTCCAATCCAGTGCTCTGCTATGGCCTGGGGAAGCAGTGGAAGATGGCCCAGGTCCTTGGGCCCCTGCACCTGTGTGGGAGACCCGGAAGAAGCTCCTGGCACCTGGTGTCAGATCTGCTCAGCTCTGGCTGTGGCAGCCATCTGGGGAGTGAACCAGAGACTGAAGACTTTTCTCAATCAATCTCTCTCTCCATCTGTAGCTCTGCCTGTCAAATATATATATATATATATTAAAAAAGACACATGTGTTGTAGTAACCAGCATAGTGGGATATGTTTAAGGGTTCTCAGCTTCTCCATGTTTGTTGAGTATCTGAGTGTCCCCTGTGTGCGTCCATGTTGTGTATCTGAGTGTCCCCTGTGTGCGCCCATGTTGTGTGTCTGAGTGTCCCCTGTATGCGTCCATGTTGTGTGTCTGAGTGTCCCCTGTGTGTGCCCGTGTTGTGTGTCAGTGTCCCCTGTGTGTGCCCGTGTTGTGTGTCTGATTGTCCCCTGTGTGTGTCCATGTTGTGTATCTGAGTGTCCCCTGTGTGTGTCCGTGTTGTGTGTCTGATTGTCCCCTGTGTGTGTCCGTGTTGTGTGTCTGAGTGTCCCCTGTGTGTGCCCGTGTTGTGTGTCAGTGTCCCCTGTGTGTGCCCATACTCAGTATCTGTGTGTCCCCTGTGTGTGTCCGTGTTGTGTGTCTGAGTGTCCCCTGTGTGTGTCCGTGTTGTGTATCTGAGTGTCCCCTGTGTGTGCCCGTGTTCAGTATCTGAGTGTCTCCCACTTCTCTGTCTACATTAAGATACCCAGGGCCCACCGTGCCCTCTGCCTCCCAGAACCCCTCCCTCTGAGCTCTTTCCAGTCTCCTTTTCCTGTGTCCTCTCCTCCCCAGCCCCGAGAGGTCCACTGCCCCCTGCTGCTGCCTCCAGGGCTGACCACAGAGAGCGTCGGCAGCTTCCTTAGCTGGTCTGCACCCCGCCATCGCCTGGCTCCGATGCACAAGACCTCCCTGCCTGGCCTCTGCCTTGGTACCGATGGATGGCTCTTGCTCAGGGCTGCTGACCTGCCGTCGACACCACAGATTTGCACAGCAGCAAGGTGGCGCCCCTGAGTGTGTGCAGCGGGCATCAGAGCCGTTCAGCATTTGTAGTGTGTGTAGGTTCTTATAGAACGTATGATTCATGATCTCTCTATTACTCCTTCGATTTACTTTCTTAGAGTTTTGTACGCATGGTTTAGTTTAAGAATCACTATGAAATAGCGTTTGCGCAGTATTATCTATCATTATTACAACTGATGGGTCCAGTGGTTAGGAGAAGGCCAGAGTCCATTCTCACTTTATGTAGCATGAATTACCACTAGGAAGATGGGAAACAGAGCTGGAGACTGAGAAACCAGCGGAGGAGGGAGGCAGGGACAATGAAAGGGGGTCCTCCGTGGGGCCGGGGGTGCGGACATCTCACCAGGTGCCCGGCTGGGAAGATGGTGTCCGATTCTGGGAGCAGAGTAAGGACAGGCGTTCCGGCCTGGCCCCCGGGCTCCCCCTGGGCTCGGCTCCTGGCGAAATCCGGGGTCCCGGGGAGGGGGGACGCGGTAGGCAAGGGTGAGGTGAGGCAGCCCAGTGTCCACCCCGCAGGAGAGAGGCAGAGGGAAGGGGTGAGGAGCCGCATTGGGACTCTGAGACAGACAGACAGAGACAGACGCCACCCTCTGCAGGCCCCGCCTCCCACACTTTCCTCCTGGCCTTGCTGTGGACACCTCCTGCTTACGGACAGCCTTGCTCCGCCACTGTCTCCCCACCCCCGTGTCATCTCCTGACCCTCGTGCCCCCGTCACCACGTGCCTGGTGCGCCGCAGCAGGTGCTTGGGGCTGCTGGAGTTTGCCACACTCAGAGGGAGTGGTGTGGGCACCCTGGCACAGGGGCGAGTCTGCATGTCAGAGCCTTGTCCCAGGCAGAGGTGCCTGCGGTGCAGGGCGGACGGTGGGCGTGGGGCGGGCAGGAGGAGGCGGTCAGCGTGGCTGGGCAGTGGGGCTGGGGGAGCAGTGGACCCCATGGGGCACAGGCTCCTGGGGATTTGGGCTCATCCTCAGGAATGAGGACGGCTTTGGGCAGGGGCTCCGGGAGCAGGGCCAGAAGGGAGCCAAGCATAAGACTCAGGGGCTGGACCTCGCCCGAGAGAGTGCCTGGGTGGAGGGGAGGCCCTCCAGGCTGTGTGGACGGCGCAGGGAGGGGGTCGCGTGCGGCCGGGCTGGCACCTGGGACCAGGGCAGAGGTGTAGCTCCGGTAGGAGAGGCTGTGGCTTGGCTGGGACCTGGTCCCGCTGTGTTTACGGGTGAGGCCCGGAGGGGTGTCCTGGGGCCCGGACAGCCTGCGCCATCACGGAGTCACTGCATGGGACCCGGCTCCCATAGGTGCGGGCGTGGAGGCACTCACAGACGCCCGACTCCTTAAGTGAGTAGGGGAGAGGGGCCCGTGGCAGTGTTGGTATCTAGGTCAGCGCCATTGCAGCCTGGCTTGCGAGCGTGTGGGGAGCGCCCAGGAGCCCGCGGCTCCCCGCACCTCCCGCTGCCCCGCAGCCCCCTTCTCCCAGCCATCAATAGCCCCCCCCCCCCGCACTGGTGGCAAGGAAGGCAATCGCACCGGCGTCACTGGCTACGAGTGTGGTTCACAGATAGTCCCCAGCCGCTGTTCTACATTAGTACTAGTTAAGCTCCCACTGATGGAGGCTTAAAATCAAGCGTCCCCCCATGGGCCCCGCGGTGGCCACGTCACCCCGAGAACAGGACGCTCGCCTGGGAGTCGCTGCGAGCTGCCGCCTTGGCACTGGGCCAAAGTGCCGGGGCCTGCGCCTCCTGCCTCCCTGCCATTGCACAATGGCGCCTGTCACAGGGCTGCGGCTCCAGCACACCCCGATGTCACACGGGGCCCTGGAGCAACTCGAGGGTCCCCCCCTCCTTTCTTTCCGCCTTTGAGTCTTTTCAGACTGGAATTCTGAAGGCTGAATTAGATGCAGACGGATTCGTCCAAGCTTCTCGCGACAGTGAAAGGATTTTCTTGCAAAGACGTCGGTCCCCTGAGAGGGCCAATTATGCATCGCGGTGCAGGTGAGCTCCCGCGCTCCCTGCCCTGGGCTGCTTCCCCAGCCCTGTTCCTGCGCCATGTGGAGGGAGCTTCTGGCACCTCGTTACCATCATGGGGATCCGGGGCTGAAGATGGGTGGCGCCACGTGGGCAGGGCGGCTCGCACAAGCCCCCAGGTGTTCCTGTCTGCCCGGGGCCCTGGGTGACCGCACGGCTGAGGATCTGGCACGGCCAGGTGTGGCGCTCAGCTGCGGCCACCTGAGCTTTCTGGACAGCGAGCGGCCTGGAAACGGCTGAGCAGGGCCTGGCACCAGGCTGCACACGGAACCACCGAGATCCTCGGTCGCACACCGCGCCAGGCCAGGCCTGTGCCAGTAACCTCCTGCGGAAACCGTGGAAAAGAGAACAACGCCGTTCATCTCCAAAACCACTCTGCCCAGGACGCTCTCAGTTCTGGGGCCACCCACCAGGCCCTGCCAGAGCCAGGCTCAGTCTCCGAGGACGGTGCAGGGTCTGCTTCTCAGGACCAGGTGCAACGGGCAGATTCCATTTTCAGCCAGTTCTTAGTGGGAGCAGAGACTTGGCCAGCTCGGTGTCGCAGAGGTGTGGCCTGTATCTGGCTATTTAAAGACACAGCCGGGTGTTGTGGGTAAACACGGCGCACGACTACGGCCCCTGTAACAGTGTCACCTTATGTTCCAGAAGCAGCCGCACGTGATGGGCATTTAGGTAACTCGATGAGTAACCAAACCAGGAACCAGCCATGCCCCACCACCCAAGGGAGAGAACAGCTGCCTCCTAGCTGTCCACTGAGCAGTGGTCACATTGCACAAATCCCGGCCATGTACATCTCTCGTTATTTCTCCATCTAATGAAGTCTGAGGTGTCGTTCCTGGAGAGCCAGCACGCGAGTCTCACCTGCGGCCGACACAGCACGGCGCGGCAGTGTCTCATCTCGAAGAGTCCGCAGACACCGAACTGTTCCTCTCCACTAATTACATTAATTTAGAAACAGGCTCCTATCACAGTAAGATCAGCTTGGGAACGTCCTCTCGGTCACACGCTCGGCCGGCGCTTTCCCTGGCCGGGAGCTGGGGGTCAGCCAGAGTGGCCCCTGCAGCCACACTGGCCTGGGGTCACCCTGTCCCATGCGTGCTTGCGTGGAGTTTGGCAACAATGCACAGCATGCATGGTGCGGGCTCCTGGGGACAGAACCTCGTTTTATCTCCCTGGGCTGTGGGCGCTGGTCCTGTCCTGTCCACGCGGTGTCTCACATGTGGGTCCCCGGCGTCTGCAGCAGAGCAGTGACTTAGGGGCTGCTTTGTCATCTCAGTGGTGATTCTGATTATCACACGGATTTGTTCTAGAATTTTCTAGAATTCACAAAGACAAAATTCTGCCTCCTAGACACTTAAATCTCACTGCCCTGAATTTTTACAATGCTCAGTTGCATTTTTTCTTCATGCGCGAGAGTCCCTGGAGTCTTGGCCCAATCATGCCATCTGCGCAGGCAGAGGATCGGCCGTGTCATCGAGCCCTCTAGTCCCCAACACTTTGAAGTCGGCCTTTCCCCAAATTTGAAAATGTTCCACTGACTAAATCTTGCTTTTAAAAAGTAAAGTCTTAGCCAGCGCCGTGGCTCAATAGGCAAATCCTCCACCTGCAGCACCGGCACACCGGTTCTAGTCCCCGTTAGGGCGCCGGATTCTGTCTCGGTTGCTCCTCTTCCAGTCCAGCTCTCTGCTGTGGCCCAGGAGTACAGTGGAGAATGGCCCAAGCGCTTGGGCCCTGCACCCCATGGGAGACCAGGAGAAGCACCTGGCTCCTGCCTTCGGATCAGCGCAGTGTGCCGGCCGTGGCGGCAATTGGAAGGTGAACCAATGGCAAAAGGAAGACTTTTCTCTCTGTCTCTCTCTCTCACTGTCCACTCTGCCTGTCAAAAATTTAAAAAAAAAAAGTAAAGTCTTACAGAGAACCGCAAAGAGTGAGAAGCCAAGCACAGACACCCTCACTGGTCTGAGGAAGGTGCTGGCTGGACGGCTGAGCAGGAAAACCAGGTTGGCCACCAGCAGGACGCGAAGGAGGAACTGGCTGTCATTAATCTACAGGGCCCAGTGTCTAAGGATGATTGACTACGAAGGCTGCCAAGATGGAAGCTGTTGCATGAACAAACTGACCCCGGGCTGCTGTGACCGTCCCCAGGAATGGCCAAAGTCCCCGCGCCCTGGGGCCGGCGCGATGGCATAGCCGGTTAACACCTGCGGCACCGGCATCCGTTAAGGGCCCTGGTTCGAGCCCCGGCTGTCCCACTCCTGATCCAGCTTCCTGCAAATTTGCCTGGGAAAGCAGCAGAAGATGGCCAATGTGCTCTTGCCCCTGTCCCCTGGGAGACCTGCAAGATGCCCTGGGCTCCTGGCTTTGGCCTGGCCCAGCCCCGGCTGTTTGGGCCATTTGGGAAGTGAGCCAGTGGATGCAAGACCTCTCTCTCTCCTTCTCTCTGTCCCTGTGTGTGCGTGTGTTCCTCTCTCTGTAACTCTGCCTTTAAAATAGAAAACAAATCTTAAAAACACTCCTGTTCCAGTTTCCTTCGGATGCCACTCTGGGAGCCAGTGTGTCCCCTGCACCCACCTGGAAAGCCTGGGTGGAGCTCCCGGCTCCTGGCTTGGGTCTGCTGCACCCCACGCTGCTGTGGACATGTAGGGAGTGAACCAGAGGACGGGACAGCTTTCTGTCTCTGTCTCTGTGTCTCTATGCCTTTTAAATAAAATGAAAAGGGAACGAAAACTAAGATGAAGAGAAAAATACTGGACCACGGCACCAGTTGGAAGTGGCCGAAGGGAGGAAGACGGGATCGCGGCTGCCAAGTGGACGACGGGCTGGCCAGCCCTTTGCTGCAGGACCAGAGAGATGACACCCTGTGCCCAGCCCCACGGGCGTCCGGGGGCCGCCCAGGCCGGTGCTCCCCTTGTGGGCGTACGGGCCGCTTCTTGACCTTACACCCAGTCACTTGTGAAAACCATCACCCACCGTATGTCGAATTTAATAAGGAACTTGAGAGGCACCTCCTGCTGGGTGGGGGGTGCTGAGCTTCATGCGGGAGGTGGGCGAGTGATCTGGAGGCAGCAGTGCCCACCACAGTCCCTGGTTCTGCGGGTGTGCTCTGGGGCCCTGGGGCTCTGGGGCTCTGGGGCTCTGGGGCTCTGGGGCAGGGTCTGGGGCAGGGTCTGGGGCAGGGTCTGGGGCTCTGGGGCCCTGGGGCTCTGGGGCTCTGGGGCTCTGGGGCTCTGGGACCCTGGGGCAGGGTCTGGGGCTCTGGGGCTCTGGGGCT
>CM027389.1:110140896-110179028 GCA_015711505.1 Sylvilagus bachmani | reverse complement strand
GGCCCTGGGGCTCTGGGGCTCTGGGGCTCTGGGGCAGGCTCTGGGGCAGGGTCTGGGGCAGGGTCTGGGGCAGGGTCTGGGGCTCTGGGGCTCTGGGGCCCTGGGGCTCTGGGGCTCTGGGGCTCTGGGGCTCTGGGGCCCTGGGGCCCTGGGGCTCTGGGGCTCTGGGGCTCTGGGGCAGGGTCTGGGGCAGGGTCTGGGGCAGGCCAGGACAGACCAGCTGAGGGACAGCAGCGCCACTGGTGGTGCTGGTGGTGGTGGCGTCTGAATCACACAGGGAGGGCACAGCTGGCCCTGGACGGCATTGAGACCAGCAAGGGCGGCAACGTGGCTGCTTGAGGTGGGGCCGGCCGCTGCCGTGAGACCTGGCGTGAGGCAGCAGCATAGGCGGGGGCTGGGTCTGTCCTAGGGTAGCGAGGGCGGGGGCACCTGAGCCACATGCACACCTGGATTCCAGAACCCGAGTACCACAGGGAAGTGCCCTAGGCAGGGGGCCCGAGACTGGCCCAGGCCGAGACCGCGATTCTGAGTGGAGGGAGTCACAGAAAGGTGGCGCCCACACAGAAGACTGGTGGGGCTGCGTCACCGCTGCGGGTCAGGGACGTTGTCTCCAGAGATTGAAGGCGTGACATAGGCAGCACTTGACTTCCAGGAGCCGGGCACCAGTATCAAGACCAACGCAGAGACCCTGGAAGCCCCAAGACGGAAGATTCTAGAAAGACAGCCGGGCTGTGCGTGAGCACCTTGTATCATGAGGCACAGGGCCACTGGCAGAGGAGGACGTGGGCTCCCGTGTCCGTTGTCCTGTTTGTCACCCCAAGGTGCCACACCTGAGTCCGGTCCTTGACAAAGGAAGGGGGTGTTCTCAGCTCACTGTCTGGAGTTCAAGGTGCTGGCACTGGTTGGTGCCACAGAGGTGGGAGCTCGTGTGTGAGGAAGACGGCACATCTGAAGGGAGGAAGCCGCAGAGGGCCCGAGGGCCCGGGTCAGCCTCAGCACGATCCTGCACCTGCACCCCAAGAGCTGCCCCGTCCCTCGTGAGAACAGCACTCCGAGGACCCGGTGACCTGCCACTAGGCCTGGGCTCTTCAAGTCCCCAGACTGCCTCCCGGGACCACGCCTCCGGCCACGACTGCCTTCCGGGACCACCCCTCCGGCCACAGCCTTTGAGGGACAAACCTCAGCCATCTTTAAGCAGACCCCTGTGTGACTGCCAGGAAACCCGCGAACCACCAGCCACGGCCAGAAAACCCAAATCCCATGTAGCATGCACTGAACGCCTGCTCTGTGCCTCCTGGTATGGTGCATCGGAGCTGCGTGTGCGTGTGTGCGTGTGTGTGCGCGTGTGTGTGCTGAACACCGAGCCCAGCCGCCTGCAGCCAGGGTGCACGGGGTCGAGGACAAGCAGCTGGACACGGCACACACCCCTGCTCTGACAGCAATGCGACAATGAAAATCCGAGTCTACGTTCTGGCTGCACCCACCTTCCTCGATGGCCGCCCGAGAGCCCCTCGGGAAGTCCTCATTTACAGCTCCTGGGTGACGATGAAGATAGCGCCTGATACAGCGGCAGGGCCATTCGTGGACAGGAGAGGCAGAGGATTCTATCGGGGCGATTCACTCCCCAGTTATTATTTTCTGCGAGCTCTAGTGTGCTAAAAAGACTTTATTTTCGTGTAAAGTGCCTGATTCTGCAGTCTTCAGCGAGGCAATGACTTCTCATTAACTTCATTTTTCATTTTTATCTTTCTCTGAGTGGAGCAGAACACAGCGTATGACGGGGAATGTCATGTAATAACAACTCCAGAATCATCCGCCCCTATTTCCGTTTGACACTAATATTTGATATGTTAAGTTAACAGATCTACAAATGGAGGCTGCCTCGCTTTGCCTTGGGTGATAATAAGAGCTGTCAGTTTTACATTTCCTTATTGAATTCATGTGGCTAATGAGTGCTGATTTTTAAAAAAATATTGTGTGTGGATGTGTGTGGAGGGGGTGTGAGGGGCGAGGGAGAATGCACTGGAAGCGGCATCGCGAACGCAAGGGTCCTTCATGGCTTCCTTGTGCCTCAGTGACTCCGACGGTGCAGGAGTCGCTCACGAGCGGCTGACTGAAGCAACGTGCGGATGCCTTTCAGTGGCAGGAGCGATGTGAAGCCACGGGAGGGCTCTGACGCGCTCTGAATGCACCCTTGTCCGGGGACAGCAGGGTCCTACCTGCTGTGGTTTGCTAGGGCGAAGTCGGAAGTAGGAGACAATGAATGCAAAGCTAGCCTGCACCTCAACCCTGTGCGCTCGGTCTCCTCCGGGGGAGCCACCCCGACTCTCACAGTGACGTTTCCATAATTTATTATATGGCTTGTGCAGGAGCGGGAATGGGGGCGGGGGTGCCATCTGCCTGACACGCCCCCTCGCCCCGGCGGTCAGCTGGGCGTGGAGTTCTGGATGAGCACTGGTCCCTCACAGAGTGTGGCGCCACTGCCTATGCCTGGGGACTCCATGTTCCCTGAGAAATGCCATGACGGGCCGGTTTCTCTCCGTGGGTGAAGCTTCTCCCACGGGGGCTTTCAGGACCTATCCGACCACGGAGGTTTCCAAGTGTTCTAACCACGAGTGTCTGCCACAAGTCCCGGGAGGCACCTTCTGCGATAAGGACACACACAGCTCCCCCACCACACACTCCTGGTTCCCCTCCTCTGAGGCCACAGCTTCCCTTGGGACGTGCTGGCCTGCGGAGGGCTGCCTCCAGGGCACAGGTCGGCAGAGTCTGTCCCATTTATTCAGAGGCTTGCGGCCTAGAATCCTGACACGGCCAGGTGGGGCCTGAGGATGCTCGAGGGAATTCTCTGCAGTTGCCCAGCAGGATTTTGCCAGGTTGGGAGGAGCTTGTTCTCCCACCAGAGCAACTGTGTACTCGTGTGCATGCAGGGAAGTGTACGCTGAAGGCCCCCTCAGGGATGGTGCACACTGAAGGCCCTCTCAGATACGTGTACACTGTGGGCTCCCTCAGAGACGTGTACACTGAAGGCCTCCTCAGAGATGTGTAAACTGAAGGCCCCCTCAGAGACATGTACACTGTGGGCTCCCTAGAGACGTGCACATTGAGGGCTGCCTCAGAGATGTGTAAACTGAAGGCCCCCTCAGAGACGTGTACACTGTGGGCTCCCTCAGAGACGTGTACACTGAAGGCTCCCTCAAGGATGTGTATACTGAAGGTTCCCTCAGAGTCGTGTACACTGATTCCCTCAGAGACTTGTACACTGAGGGCACCCACACTACTGTCTGGACATTGCATACTTTACTGCAAAGTCCTGTGACTACAATGATGGGAAACTGAGGCTGAGCCCGGAGTCTTCAGTCCGGAGACAGGAGCACTGACAGGGGCTCCCAGGCCTGACTCCTCCCTGGTGCAGATGAGCCTGGGCTCCCCTGCTCTCCCCTGCCCCGTGTGCCTGAGCACTGACGCACCTCATCCTCACAGGAGCGCTGTGAGCCAGGAATCCTGCTTAGCAGAGGGGGAAATGGCCTCTTTGGTGCTTGGTCCAGCAGGTCCAGCTTGGTCCATCCTTAGCTCCTCTGCTGTGGAGCCACCAAAGGATGTGGCTGCTAGGGTGGACAGGTCCACTCAGAGAGCTCTTGTGGCATGAGAATCAGGCTCCAGATGGGACCTGTGTCGAGTTCACGATTACAACTGTGTATGGACATGTGCACCTGTGGTCAGTCACAGCTTACATGGACACAGGCAGGGGGACACATACAGGAGAAATACAGTGAGACAACAGGTACTAAATGTTTCCTCTGGTGGCTGTGCATCTAAGAAACATGCATGGCTCCTAAAATGTACACACAGCTCCTCATATGTGTATATATGTATATATATATATATATGTGATTTTATACTTGATTTTTATACATCTTTTTAAAGTTTTCTATAATATGCATATCACCTGTAAGTATTATAGCTATACTGTTACATGTATGTGTGTGTGCACACACTCACGCCTGAGTTTGACATGTGTGTATATGTGTCCCACTAAGGATGTGTATTCTAACATGGATCTCCTCTCATTGCACTTCAAATAATTTGTGGGAAAATGCAATTAAAATATAATTTTCCCTTGGTGAAAAGAATTTGAATCCTAAGCATAGTTTCTCTTTTTCATAATATGCGTTTTCCTTGAGCTTTTGGAAGTGTGTGTGTGTGTGTGTGTGCGCGCACGCGTGTGTGTCCTCTCTCTCCCCTCTCTCAGAGTGTCTGTCTTATTTCAGCCATGGATTTTTCTCTGTATAGATTTTGAGGTTTGCATTTCGGTGTGGAGAAATGCAGCGGGCATGATAAAGTCCTTTCCCAGACGGAGAGAAATAAATACTTCCACAAAGCGGCTCATGATGTATGTGTTTCTCAGACAGCTCCATTATTTCAGAAACAGCCCCCCTCCCCCTTTGTGTTCATTTTTATTTGAAGGCCCTGTCAGTGGCTCTTGCCAGGTCCCGGGCTGCTTCTACACATGCCACCATGGCTCCTGCTGGGGAGAGGGGAGCGCTGGCCAGCACTGCACCGCCATCCGGGCAGCGAGATGGACAGCAGCCCGGGCAGACTGCCCGCTGAGGCCCGGGCCCTGCCACAAGGCTGCTGCCCACCTGCTTCCTGCTGGGAGTGGGAGCAGTCAGACCGTGCACTTCCTGGGCGCCTCACTGGGTGGTGGCTCCAGGGGTGGGAGCTGAGTGAGCTGCGGGCCGACCTGGCGGGACGCTGCCGTCGACCTGCCTTTCCTCTAGGATGCAGGTTTCACGCCGGTCACTGGAAGAAGGGCAGATGAGAATCTTTGTTCATTCTCAGCGTCAGCAAAGCTCCTCCAGAAAACAGATGTGAGACACGCATTGGAAATGAGCAGGACCCTGCCCTCCACGGCACCTGCGTGCAGCGGGCAGCCTGGGTTTGTGGGAAGAATGGGAGGAGCCAGCCGAGCTCCTCACAGAGAGACAGCGCTCAGTGGCGTCCCTTCCGGGGCTGCTGGGACACGTCAACCAGTGCAGGGCTCTCGCCACAGGTGCCTCTGCGCTGTCCCTGCAGCCTCAGCCTCAGGTCGCCGTGTAAGCAGGGCCCTGTGGCCTCCCCCAGCTGCTGGGGGCTGCCAGCGCCCTTGGCTGTGGCAGTGATGCTCCCATCTCTGCCTCCATGGCCACGCCGTGTCTCCCTTCGTGCACCTGTGTCCAGATTTCTTCTTCTTACAAGGACACCTGTCATTTGGCTTCGGGTCACCCTAATTCAGTGCGGCTTCATCTTGACTGGATTATATCGCCAAAGACATATTTCCAAAGGAGGCTGTGCTTCCAGGAGCTGGGTTAAGACCAACACATCTTTTTGGGGACAGGATCCGGCCCTCAGCGCCCGGGTGTCACAGCAGGTGCAATCGTGTGTCTGCCTCGTGCGTTCACCTATTGATTTCTGCATCTGTCCTTCCAGCTACGCTAGCTTTCTCATCACGCGTGCAATCCTGGGAGGGGGAGAGATGAGCCGAGTTGACTGAGATGCTGAATTCTCCCCCGTGCTGAGACCCAGCCTCCTTCAGACTTCCCAAGAAACTGCAAGTGGCTGAGAACACCTCACAGCCCTTCCTCCTCAGTCCACTCAGATCCGCGGCGCTCTGCTGTCTGCTTTGGCATCACTTCTGGTTATTCTTCCCCTCTGGGTGCCAAGCTCAGAAGCAGAGCTGCTCTGGGGCACACAGCCACCCACGCCACTCAGAGTCTAGATCATAGCGCTCAGCTGCCACCCTGGACCGAGCAGCTTCAACTTGACCAAAGGCTGGAGCCTACTACTTCCTCTGGATCTGGGCTCTGAGAGGCAAAGTCAGCTGGCAGAGGGGTAAAAGCAGCTGAGCCGGCGTCCAAAGCTGCAATGAAACTGTGTCCCAGGTGCTTGAAGGCAGCAGTGGGACAGGCATCAGCCCACAGGGAGCGGGAAAGCCTCACCTTTCCTAGAGGAGGACACCCATTTGATAAGGCACAGTCACTTCTCTTGGTCCTTGGTTCTTCGTGCTAATCCAACAGGCAGGGGATTCACTTGGGCCATCTTCTGCTGCTTTCCCAGGCACATTAGCAGGGTGTGGCATCAAAAGTGGAGCAGCCAGGATTGGAACTGGCACCCATATGGGATGCCTGCATTGCAGGCAGCAGCTCCATGTGCTGTGCCACAGCGCCTGACCCAGTGGATTTGTTCCAGGCAAGGCAATGGTGGCCTCCTCGGAGGCCTCCCTCCTCAGTGTGCACCTCCTCATTGCCCAGTGCTCCGCACACATGTAAGAGGCCAACTCTGGAGGCCAAGGGCGCTTTGAGTTGATTCTGCTCGCTGGGCACTTTTGTGACTCTTAAAGTCCCCCCCAGCGCTGACACCAGGGCAATGTCCGTGCTGAACTCGGAAGCACTCAGTGCAGCAGCACCGTGAGGCACAGCCAACCCTCTGGTGGGCGGAGTCCTTGCTTGCCTGGCAGCATGGCCAGCCTCACAGCGATTTTCCCGAGGCTTCCTAAGGCTATTGTTCGGGGAATCGCCTGGCTCCTCATGTGCTGATAGCGACTCAGTTTTGTCTGAATAGCTACAGACACTGGTGTGGACAGTGCCAGAGATGGGAGTGTATCTGCCCCAGCGATTTCTAGCAGGCGTCACTGTCCTCCCAGTGACCGTCCAGAGTTACGCCCTTCACTGCGGCATGGGCAGAGTTGTCTCCTACCTTGGGATCCCAGCAGGACTGTACCGTTCCTGCTGCAGGTTCTGTGAGGAAGCTCCATGAAAAGGGGTGGGTGGGAAGGGCGCAGTGTGGTGGCCGCGAGACGACAGCGCTTTGCACCCTGAGCCCTGTGCTGACTTTTACCTGCAGCTGGCGCCGCCTACATTTTGTTGGCCCCATCAGGTCCCTGGGCCCCCCATTTCCAGGGTCAGGATGGCAAAACCACCTTACAGTTCAGGTGATGGACGCCAGCACCCCCGAACTCCCCAGCATGTGCAAGAGTGGAACAGGAATAATGCCAATGAGAACAGCACACGCATGTTCAGGTGCCCAGAGTGGGGGGCCCAAGTCTCGAGACAGCTGGCATGCCCCGAGGCCAGCCTTCCTTTCCATAGCCTGCTGCCTCCCAGGGGTCAGTGACCACCTCAAGGCGTCAGCATGGCTTGCAGGATGGGTGCCTCTCAAGCTCCGCCATGACAACGTGGACAACACGGCACCACCCCGCAGGGCCCTGTTGCGGCGCTGAGCATGAGGGGGTGGGAAAACGCATGTCACACCGCTGCTTCCCTGGGGCGTCTGTGTTACAGGAAGCAGAGCTGTGTCAGTCGGGGTTCTCAGATATAGGAGGGGCTGTACAAAGCTCAGAGGAAACTCCCATTTTCTTTTAATCCTGTATTTCCAAATTTATTATTTTTTAAAGATTTATTTATTTGAAAGGCAGAGTTACAGAGAGGCAGAGGCAGAGAGAGAAGGAGGTCTTCCAGCTACTGGTTCACTCCCCAGATGGCTGCACTGCTGGAGCTGGGCTGTTCCAAAACCAGGAGCATGGAGCGTCTTCCAGGTGGGGATGCAGAGGCCCAAGGACTTGGACCATCTTCTACTGCTTTCCTAGATGCATTAGCAGGGAGCTGGATCGGACTTGGGGCAGCTGGGATTTGAACTGGCACCCATATGGGATGGCAGAGCCATAGATGGTGGCTTTATCTGCTATGCCACAGCGCCAGCCCCTCCATGATTATTTTGAACCCCCTCATATGTACTTGTAGATTTTTTAAAACAGGAATTGGCTCAGGCAATTATGGGGGCTGACACCTTAAGCTCTTCCATCCTGGGCTGTGGACCCAGGAAAGTCAGCAGACAGGCCAGCGAGTCTGGAAGCCTGGGCCTCAGCAGGCAGGTGGTGGACATCCTTCTGGAAGACAGAAGGATGTGGAAGACAGCCCCAGGGCTCCTCCTCTCCAGCCTCTTGATGGGTTCCCTGAGGTCTGCCCACATGGAGGTGAGGTCTTCCTACCCAGGCTCCCCACTCTCGTCTTCTCTCTTCCTGAAATACTCACAGACCCACGTGGATGCGATGCTGCCCACAGTCTGTGCACCCCTCGTCTCAGGCACGTTGATATGCAGCTTTCGGGGGTGGTTTGATCCTGAGCAAAGTGATGTATGGTGGCGGCTCGCTACTTTATTTTTGCTGAATTTTTTAAATGACAGAAAGTAGAATTTGTTTCTACAGAGGACTTCTGATATCCTGAGGATCTGGGTCCTTTTAGCTGTGAAACACGATAATGAGAAAAGCGATTTGCCATTTTAATATGCCAAGTCCTGTGTCTTCATCACCTCTGTGGGCTTTGTGTTCGTGGACAACACAGGAGAGCGGAATGTGGGTGGAGCCCTGTGCTGTGGGTGCCCTTGTGTGACCCCAGGGCCTGCAGTCCAGGTCCACTACAGAGCACCTGGCAGTCAGCACAGGTCAATGAGTGAGTGCAACTGTGCATCAACAAACACTGACAACAGGCACAGGCTTACACACAGAGAGCTGAAGGGGACCGCACAGGGGGCACCGTGACATGAGACGGGCAGGCCCTCTCCCCCATTGGCACAAACCACAGCAAGAAGGTCTGAACATGCAGGACCCAGGCCACGGGCTTGCACACACCATCTTGCAATTGGGTCCTCCAGTGCCAGAGCAGCAGCCCCAGCTGATGTCCCAGGGGGCAGTGACCAGCTGCTCTCTGAGCCTTGTCAAGTCACAAAATCATGAACACATTAATGAGTAAGATGGCTTTAAGCCATTAAGCTTTGAAGGTGTCTTACATCAGCACAAACTGAAACAGATTTCATTCATCTTTCTTTCATAAACCAAACATTTACTGAGTTTTTCTCATACAAAGACAAATCTGTGGGTATTTAGGTTAAGCCCATGTTACACAGTCCCTCCGCTCCACATCTACGGCGTAGTTGAGAAGACAGATCTAACATAATCAACAATGCTGACATTTGCAAGCCGGGTGCCTGCATTTCTGCATTCTGTCTTCCCTGGGCCACTTGTGCACCTGCTGCACTACAAGGCCCTCACAGGCGCTTCCCCCACTGTGTAGCCTCAGATACCCCCGGGGTCTCCAGGAATCCCAGCATGGACACCTTCCCCATGTGCAGGAACTGTTCTGTGTGGGCAGACCCCACTGCTACCCAACCTCTGAATGGGGTTTTCTTCCTGGCTCCATCTGGGCTACCTTCTCCTGTCCCTCTGCCTGTCCTCCTGGTTTTAAGGCTGCTCTCCAGGTACAGCTTTCAGACACAGCTGGCTTGGGCTCTACCTCACGTTCATCTGGAAGCCTCGCTGCTGTCTCAAATTGAGTCCGACCACAACAGGACTCCTGGTTTCTGTCTGACCTTACCTCACCACGCTCTCTCTTCCGGCCCTCTCTCTTCCGGTATCCAATGGCACCCTCACCCTCACCCACTTGTCAGTTCAGGACTCAACCCTTGGCCTTCTCCTTTCTCTCCTTTCCCATCCAAATCCATGGGCAAGTCTTGCAGACTTCACTTCTAAAGCTGGTTGGAGCCCACCTCACCTTGCCCAGACCTGCACCCTCTGGTGCACCCTGCTTGCTGAGGACGTGTGTTCCACGTCTGGTCCCTGCACAGCAGACAGCAATGCTCTGCTGCTGCACAACTCGGATGAGGCCTACCCACTTCAGACCCCTCAGTGGCTCCCCCTACACAGTGGAGCATCAGAGCGCCTGGCTGTTCCTCTCTGGCTGCATCTCCTGCTGTGCCTGCCTCGTCTGCTGCTGGCCTTTTGCTAGATTCTGTGCTTGGGGAGTGCTCTTTTCCTCAGCAGCTACTAGGGGGCTTCAAGGAGTTCACAGCAAATGGAATTAAGATCATGTGTACTTTCCACGGACTTGCGGGAGCCCCAAGGGTGGCTCACTGCCCATGCGTCCAGCCTGTCACACCGAGAAGCCCTGGTCCCAGGTGGCCTGTGCTCCAGGGACCCTAGGCTCATCTAAATGCAGAGCAGAGCAGACATGACTGCGCCTCTGGACCGTGGGGTTTTACAACATGTACAAAACGCAGACACTGTGTGCACTGCCACTGACAGGAGTCTGTCCCATCAGATGCTCTACTGGGGATGTGACGAGGTTCAGCCCGTGCCTCCTCTCCTGGAAAATCTGCACTTCTAAAGGAGAGGCAGGAAAACAATCACAGGATGACCCTGCGTGTTGGGGCAGGGTGCTGTGGGAGTGCCCTCCTGCAGCCGGCCAGCATGGAAGGCGACGAGTGCTCGGCCATGGCCTCCACTTCTCTCGGAGCCCAGCTTCCCTGACACGGGCCAGGAACAATGCTGCCATGGCCCCTTTCTGTCATGGTGCATCTGAAGAGAACTCAATGAGATAGACATGGTAAATGGTCAAGAAGTCGCAGGCACTTTTCAGAACGCACGGCATTCCTTCGTTCCCAGCCCTGAAGCTGAGTGCTGGGAGCCCAGCCGGCAACAAAATCCTTGCCGAGACCTGGTGGACCCGCGCTGCGCATCCAGATGCCAGGCTGCTCAGTGTCGCACTTTCCGGAGCTTGGGAGCCTGGCTTCCTGCCCTGTGTCTGGGTCTTTGCGTGCAGGAGCTGCCTTCAGATGGGGCTCCCGGGCTGGGTTTGCAGGCACCCTTTAGTTCTCTTACAAATAAAGAGTTTTTGGCCCAGCAGCCTGCCCGTGACACTGCACTACTAAATTCGCGTGACAGTCATGAAACGCTCCCATAATCAGGGACACGGGGTGATTTTCCGCCCCTGACAAGGCCCTGTATTGAGTATGATCACGGTTACTTTGTCTTCATCCACCGCTGCAGTATAATATCAATCCATTTGACGATGCAGCCGGCCGAGCCCAGCACTTCTGTATCAATCTTCATAGAGCGCTGCCTGTTGTCTAACAAAAAGCCTGAAATGAGATCATTCAATCACTTTCTGCCGGTCGGCCCTGCTCCTGGAGGAGTTTAAGCTCCCTGTCACTTTCCCACCTTGGCACACGGAGAGCAGGGCCGCTAATTGCAATAGAAATCCCTAAACACCATCAGAACGGCGCTCACTGTGGAGAAGAAAGGGGAGATGGGCCCCATCATGCACACGGGTTAAAAATGAAAAGCCCTGGCAGGGGCGTGAGGCGGGGAAGAGCGGCTCCCGGCTTGCTCGGCTGGGGGCTCAGGCTGCTTCCTGGAGTGGATTTTATTGTCATGTGGTGTTCTCCGGAAATGAGGGAATCTGTTTCATGTTGGATGAGCAATCACCCCTTGAATATCTCCTTGACTTTCCCCTAAATTTGAAACAAAATGAAAATGCTTTGTAAACCTCACCACAAAGCCAGACAAGCTGTACCGCACGTTGGGATGGAAGGCTAACATCGGAGGGCCAGGCTGCCTGTCACCTGCCTGTCTAAACCATCTCAACAGGGAGAAGAGAGAAGATGGAAAGGAAAAGGCCGCAGCTCTTTCCCTGTCTTCCTTCTCTATCCTGGGACGTTCCAGTCCTGTGGCAATGAGAGTCTCTGTGTAACTGAAAGCAACCAAGGCTAACGGGAGACCTGATAAAGCCAGGAACTTCCCCAGTAAGGACAAGGACAGGGCACAGAGGCTGGGAAAGTGGGGTGAGCATCGGGGCCATGGTCCGGCTTCTTTCCTGGGGTGTCTGAATTTCATCTCCATACGCACTTCGACATGGAGGCCTTCGTCTTTCAGAACTACTTGAAAACTTCAATTCCTCATGAATGCAATGGCATGCAGGTTTTTAGAATGCCAAGTCTTACAGTCAAGAGCAGGCTATGAGTTGACCTTTGGCACCCTTGGGTGCTGTTACGGGATGTGTCTGTGCCCACAAACCCTGCTTCTGGCCTTTCTCCATGTGCGTCTGTCGCATTGCCAGCTTCGGCGACTGGGGCCTCATTCCAAGCACCCGGAGCTGCTCCGGGAATCACTGCTGGTAACACAAGATATTAAGAGGGTTTGTCATTTTCCTGGGGGGTGGGGAGGAGCGGTCTGTCCCTGCGGGCCAGGTGCCAAGAAACATGTTAATTATTCCCCTTAATACCAAACCTTTATGTTTTAAATACAGTCTCTCAGAAACCCAGGAAACAGATGTGCAGCCATATAACACGACCGAAGACCCGAGCTGATATTATTTAGGTGTGCCGCTGGGAATTCCAGGGGTGTCGGCGGTGCGTAATGGGGCGTCTTTGCACATCTGTACCTTAAGCTCTGACCCCTGTTCGGCTTTTCATGCATTTGTTTTTCTCCTGCTTAAGCAGCCTGGGGAAAGTGAGGCTCCTCTTTATTTCCTCGTGGTTTGACTTGGCTCTGGTTCCCACATAGATGCAGCTCTCTGGTGCAATACGGTGTGACATTAACACTCAGAATTCACGCTGTCCTGGCTGAAATCAAACAGGGCCGGCAAGATGCAGGAATCATTTCCTTCCTTCTTAGCAAAATCTCCCTTTGGATGACTTACAGTGAACGTATCAGACTTTTTCTTCAAAGGTTGGAGACACTGAATAGAAAATGGGTTAACAATGGGTACCCAGAGCAGTGCTGGTTTTACACAGCGTGCATGAGCAAGATCAATGTCTTCTGGCAGCTCTGTGTACACGAGGGCCCTGGACACCTGATGCCCAGTTCTGCAGTGTCACCAGTTGTTTTCCATCATCCAAATGCCATCAGTTCAATTGGGCTCACAGAACGCATGGTGTGGCCCCTGCGGTGAGTAGCTCTGCATGGGCCGGTGGAGGTGGACGAGCCACCCTGTCTGCGTGAGCTATGGTCCAATCAACAGCCGAAGTTTCATGTGTCAGTTTTGATCTATCCCATAATAGCTGTCTGTTGTTTTGCAATGTCCATGGTTCTGGAAAGAGGGGCTTTTCATATTCTTTATTGTTTTTCACTGACAAAATGTCGCCCGGACTTGCACAGTCTTGTGAAATGAAACAGTAAAACCAGTGTGTAATTTCACCTCCCCCTCCTGGCCAGGCTGCCATCCTGTGGCTGGCCTGGGTTTGGTGCAGTGGGCCCTGGCCTGGGACTCTGCAGTTTCGGTGACTGAAGGGCTGTGTCTGGATCCACAGCTGCCACCAGTGGGTACCTCGGCCTCCCAGAGTCCAGGCACACAGAGATGGCATGAAATGCAGCCTTCCACTCTGCAGTTGGCCGCAGCTTCCACTTCTCAGGCGGGTCCACACCTCTCTGCAGTAGATGCCTGGTCTCTTCCCGGGGAGCTCAACCTGCTGCTTCTTTACTCTCCCGCCTGCCTCTCACCTCTACCTCAGAGACCCTGGGGACCCTGGCACAGGCAGTTCTGGAGCATTGGTCGGCCAAGTCCGGCTTCTGTGGTACCAGTTCTCACTGCCCTTTCCCACAGGTGCCCATGGACACAAACATGGTCATGCGTGTGCTCACTTGCAAGGACTGTGAGAGCTGCCACACACACTTGTGCAGATACCACATGCACAACAGTGCATCACACACAGATATGTACCATGAGTGCTGTCTCAGTCTCTTGGTAAAACACACATTCTGTAGCTGTGACAACCATATGAGGCTCAGTGGCTCCGCCACGTCTTGGGACCTGGCATCAGTGCCTGAGGTGTGCTCCTGTGGGAGAAGATTCCACCTGGAGGCTGTGCCCAGTATTTCCCACAGCAGTCAGCAGGTCTGCACTGGGGTGTGTCCCTGTCCATGCACACTGGGGAGTCCTTTGTCCTCTCTGCTTCTCCAAGCCATCCTATTGGAGTGCCCAAACATGCTCACTTCAGTACACACTCAACTTTTTTTTAACTACCTCATGCCTTTTTAGGAAATTGACAATATTGAACACCTGTGACAGGAAGCTCATTTGTCTTGGAATGGATTCTGTAGCAATACATTGCACAGACTGCTCATCTGGAATTCATACTCCCCCAAAGATATCCTTTGCTTCTCCAGAGACCACCCTGACACTGGTGTCAGTAATGGGGCTGACTGGTGTATGGAGAGACCAGGATACGGGGTGGGCCCCACAGTGTGGATCCCCCTATTTTCACATCAGCCTCCATGGACCTGGAGACGCAGAGGAAGACCTGGCCCAGAAAGAACCAAGGACTGTCCAGGTCACAGGTGAGATCTGGTATTCAAGTGCAGTCTGCCAAGTGGCATGGTCCCTGGGTAGCTGGGTGTCATGGTGAGCTCCGCTGGTGACCTGCGTGTGCTCAGACACAAGGGTGTGTCCTCACAATCCTAGCCTCAGGGGTGTCTTCAGATTGTGCTGAGTGGGTTCATAGATCCATACCTCCTTCCAAGCACATGTTTAAGTTTTCTTCTACGTGGACCTCGGTACCTCTTAATAAGCAATGTGCTTGAATATTTTCATCTCTGCCTGCACCCCAGGCCCTGGGGGCCTGGAGGGGCACGTGTGTCTGGGGTCCATGGCCATGCATGGGGTGGGGCCTGCTGTACCCACTGTGGTGCCTGGGTCACTCACATTCTGCAGGTGCCCCAAAGCCAGTTCTTGGAGTGCATCCCTCACCGCTCCACCTCCCCTGAAAGGTCCTCTTCCCAAGGCCATCAGAGAGGCACTGGAGCCCACCCTGAGCTTGGGAACCTGGGGAGGGGTCTTTAGGCCATAACAGCGGGAAGTCAGGGAAAGGGAGAAGTCCAAGCAGGAGACAGGTGCCCAGAACCTGCACTGAAGGGCACTGCAGTGGCCAGGTGCTGCTTGTCCTGAAAACCTAAGAACACACACCTGTCAGCTGCCCAGGGCCTTCGCCTCAGCAAAGGTGGCACTGGACCCTGGCAATGACAGGGGCGAGGCCAATGTCCCCTGCCGGGCACCCCCCCCCCCCAAGGCAGCTTCTCCATGAACCTCATCCTGTTCCCGTGAATGAAGGGAGGGGGCAGAGAGCAAGCAAATGGCACCGATGACCTCTGCTGTGGCAGAACGAGGCTCCGTGGTTTGGACGTGGTGGCAGCTGGTAAGAGACTGGAAGCGCGTGTTCCTGGGCCGGGCTGTCCTGGGCGCTGCACATTCTCCCAGAGCTGCCCTGGGCCAGGCTGTGCAAGGCCCCGGCCCCGGCTCTGCTCTTCCTGCGCAGGGCCTGCAACCCTCGCTCTGGCTCCCCAGACCCCCACCAGCACCGCACACAGGGCAGGGGCTGAGGCTGAAGGTGGGGCAGCCGCGCTGGAGCCCTCCACCTCACCCGGCCTCCGCGGGGCTCCCTGCCTCTCCCTGAGCCGCCGCTGCCGCGGGGCACAGCACAGCAGCTCGCTCTCTACTGTCTGCTGTCAGCTCGGCCCTGGGAGACTCATCTGAGAGCCTCGGCTCTCCACTGGCCAACGGTCGAGCGCGCGATCCCACGGTGGCCATTTTACAGGGATGCTGGCTCAGGGAAGCGACTTACCACGGTCACGGGGCCTCGCGGCAGGGCCGGGCCCACGCGGCACCAGCGGCGCCGCCTGCGGATTCCGACAGCGGCCCCCGAGGCCCGCGGACACGGAACACGCAGTTGTGAGGGCCCTGCAGTGACGCGGCGCACAGAAGAAACCGCAATGGCGCTGCCTCCGTGTCGGAGACGAGACCCCGAGGGCTGCTGGGTAGAGGGCAGAGAGGGAGTTTGGGAGCGGGAGGAGGAGCCCCAAGGGGTGCTGGGTAGGGGGCGGAGCGATACGGAAGACTGAGCAGGAGGCGAAGCCCCGAGGGCTGCCGGGTAGGGGTCAGAGACTAGAAGCCCCGAGGGCTGCCGGGTAGGGGTCAGAGACTAGAAGCCCCGAGGGTTGCCGGGTAGGAGTCAGAGAGGTAAGACGTGGTGGAGACCAGAAACCCCGAGGGCTGCTGGGTGTAGAGCAGAGGAAGGACATGGATGGAGCTGAGAAAACCTGAAGGCTGCTGGGTAGAGGGAGGAGAGGTAAGACGTGGGCGGAGACTAGAAACCCCGAGGGCTGCCGGGTAGGGGGCGGAGACTAGAAACCCTGAGGGCTGCCGGGTAGGGGGCGGGGCGAGAAGGAAAGGCCGCCATTTCCCCCCACCGGAAACAGGAGCGCGGCTGGTGTGTGGGGAGGCGATGGCGGCCGCCCGTCCCAGTGCCGAGGGAGTTCGGCGGCTTCGGCTCCCCGGCGGCGGCAGGTCAGAGGTCACCGCGGGCCTCCTCGGGCGGGCGCGGGGCCGCCCGGAGCCCTTGGCGCTGCCGTCCCTCCCGGAGACGGGCGGGAGGAGCGGGAGTTCGCTGCGGCGTCTCCGTTGGGCAGATTGCGCCTCACGTCATCGCTGGCCTTCCGAGCCGCCCAGGCGGCCAACAGAGCAGAAGTCGCGGTAAAAATAGCCCAGAAAAGGAAGTGGGCCGTTGAAGTGAAAATGGACTTGGGAGCGAGAGAAGGCTAGACCGTGAAGCCAGTGTAGACGGCTCAGCGGGTAGTTGCGTGGTCGGCGCTGACCCTGGGGCCTGGAGCCCCCGAACGCGTGCCCCAAGTTCCTTCACTGCTGCGGGGTCCACCCTGCAGAGGACAGTAGCCTGGAAGTTCCCCGTTAGACCGCTTCCACGTACAGTCCACGTACAGTCCGTGCGAGCAGCGTGCGCGGTGTTTGTTAGTGAGACAATTAGAACATTGGCATTCGCATTTAGTGCCTTTTGTGTGCTTAAGTTTGTAATCTTAACTTGGCTTTAACAAGTTTTTACATCTAATTCCTTCTCCAGTTTTGGAAATCACAGAAGGAAACAGACTCGGCTTAATCGTGTTGGCCTCTGAAGCCCGTAGCCCTTGCTGAGCTGAGTGCTTGGGGCCGGGGACGCGAGGCTGGCGCCTGCCCGCTGCCCTGCCGGCAGTGCACTGGCTTTGCTTCTGTTGTCTGGGGGTTTCCAACTGAAAAGCCGTGGCGACCTCATCTCCCTAAAGTGTTCTGGATTTGATAGCAGACCATAATGCAGACCCTGGGTGGGGGGAAGAGGTTGAGAGAGTAGCTACTCCCCTTATCATTTTTTTCATTATAGAGAATTTGTTTAATTTCTTTCCAACTAATGGAGACAGAATTGGATGAGATGAGAATACCTGGGCCCCCAGGAAGCCCTCGCATCCCTGGGGTTCCACCGACAGTGACTGGACACAGCGTGGGAATGGCACAGGCCTCGGCACACTGAGGCCGGGCCAGGCTGCCTGGTTCTCGCTGGTACGCAGGGTCTGCAGCAGCCTGGTGCCACGGAGGGCAGGCTCTGTGGGCCCCAGGCCCCTGGGAGGCGGGCTCGGCACCGCCGTCTGAGGGTCTGCGCCCTCGCTTTCTGTCCTGTTGTAACCCCTTTTCTTCATTCACCGTCCTGCCTTTCTTTGCTCCAAGTCATTTTTGCATCTCAGGCATCCGCACAGCCCATCTGGCGGTGCAGAACCCAGCAGCAGGAGGGAGGGGCCCTGCTCTGGTTTGATGCTGTCTTTCCGAGGTGGCCCCTAATGGCCACGCGACAAAGACCATCCCAGCACCTGCCTCCTGTCATTGCCTCCGTCTCCAAGTGACAGCACAGACATACACACGTACCACTTTATATCAAGCACTGCTTTATGCACGTGTACGCATGTATGTGTATGTGCATATGTCTGTGCAAGCGTTGCTTTGTACAAATATGTGCCTGTCTAAGCATACATACATGCACACGTGTGCGAATACAGTCAGGCATTGCCTGGTGATGCAGCTGTGTTCTGAGGGGGGCGTCAGTGGGTGACCTTGTCACTGTGTGGACATCACAGGGAGGGCTCTGCAGCCCGGGCAGTCCTGCCTCCCACACACCCGTCTGTGCCAGCTGCCCTCAACAGAAATGCGTGAGGTGAATGCGTTCTATTGATTAGCAGCATTTGTGATTTGGGCTGTTTCATGTCTTAAATATGCAACGTTTGTGCACAGTGGTAATCTCAGCACTGTGCTTACACATAAAATTTAATCCTTTTTTCAGTTAATGTTGCATGATCATTTCCCATATTACTACATATTCCTCACAGTCATTTTTTAGATTAAATGCCATTGTTAGCTCTATCATAGTTCATTTTGGATATTTAAGGTGACCAATATTTGTAGCATAATTAATGTTGCCGACAACCTGCATGTATTTTACTGTAGATCTGAGAAAATAACTTTTTAATTGTGTTCAAATCTGAAAATCACCAAAACTTGCAAATGCAATCCAAGCCTCACTGCAGGTAGTTAAGTGTTCTGTTGCGATCACCTCTACTACAGGGTTGGCTGAGGGCTTGTCTTCTGCCACTGCCCAGCTGTCAGGGGGAGGGGCACCTGTGCATGCCAGGCTGGAGGAGCCTTGAGACTTTGTGCCCATTTTCCTGTCTGATACTTGGGACACTTCAGGGGTGAGAAAGGCAGTGAGGCAGTGAGGACGGGCAGGCAGCGGCCCTGGCCTGGGGTGGGCCCCAGCGCCTGCCCCAAGCTGGGCTCCTTGACGCAAGGGGTGTTGAGGAAACTTTTTCCCGCTGTGAAAATTCCAGCCCAAAAAATGCTAAGTACGTGAGCACTAACACAGTTACATGAACGTCAAGTGCTTGCAATAAACTATCGGGTTATTTGTGAACACTGAAGATCAAGGGCTTATGAAATACCCCCTCCTTATTGTCAGAAACATGTAGTTGTCTTGGGCTTCTTTTTTCAGTTAAGAAGATGCGTGGGTGGGAGGGTCCCAGTCTGGTTGAAACACGGGATCGACGGAGCACACTGCGGCAGCCCGGTGGTCCCGGGACAGCGCCCCGGTCAGGGCTGGGCCCGTTCCCGGCTCTGTGCCTCTTGGTGAGCAGGGCACTGCCCTTGCCGTGGTGCGAGTCTGTGGCCCATGGGGATGCAGGCCCAGCTTCCTGGATCTGGGAAGTGCTTAGGCTGTATTTCATCAAGGGTGATTTTAAAAATATTCATGCAGTTTTGCATGGATTGGCTGTACACACTGCTGCCCTTGTCCTGTTCTTTTTATCTTCTCAATGCAGATTATTAGACACGGAATCACGTGAAGTCCCACAGCAGCCGGAGCCCGCTCTCGGTATCCAGGCCTCAGATTACCCCGGAACATCAGCCCCACCTCCTGCCGCATCTTGCTGTTTGCTGAAAGTTCCCGTGGCAAGGTCGCCGCAGGAAAACAGGAAGGCCCGAGTTCTCCATTTTCCTCTGAGATCCTCGCGTGGTGCTGAATGTGACAGAATGCGGGCGGCGTACAGACACCTTACCCGGCGCGGCAGATCCCCGGTTAAATTATCCGTGGTATTGGGAACGCGCAGGTCGTTGAGTCTCCCGGTTTAATTTGGACAGCACAGGACATTTCTAATAATTAATACTGTAATAACACTTAATGATCTGCACCCATGCAATGTGAAAATCCAGCTAATGGTGCAGTTTTTAGTGATTGCACAAACAGCAAGTTTTAAATGTGTCAAATGCTGCTATTTCAGCATCCTGGTACCAGGCAGGAGACCCTGCCCCTGGGCCCTCGCTGACCCCGACCCAGCCCAGACGTGGCTGTGGCGGCCGTGGCCGTGGGCCCCAGGGACCGGCTGCCAGTGTGGCGCGGGAGCTGGGGCCGGCAGACGTGGAGGGAGCCCGTTCTGCTTCCAGATGGGAGATGCTGCTGGGAGCTGCAGTGGCTGTCGCCGGTGAGCAGCGAAGGCGTGGGGGACGTGCAGGGTCCTCCGCCGATGCCGCCAGGAAGGAGTTGCTGTTTTGGAGACTTGCCCGGTGGTGGCCAGCGAGTCCTCATCGACCTTGCCCGCCTGCCCCCTGCGGCTCCCAGGCTTTCGGGAGAATCCTCGGCTCCGGACGCGGCGGCAGTTTCACCTTCTGTTGAGAGCAGTGGCGTTATTACCGTTCCTGTCGCTTATTTATTAATGAGGAAACCATTAAATCCTGCAGCATCCACGACTTCCAGACAAGCGGAAGATGGTAAAACTGGATTTTCAAAAAGCAAACAATAAAGAAAGGCAGCGTAATTATTTAGTTTTGTCATTGTTGTACACACAGCCTGATGGTGCCTCCCTTGTAGGAGTCTAATCACAACAATTATTTTTTAAAAAGGAATTGGAACATTAAGGGGCACTCAGGCAAGCGCCCTTCTGCCTCCAGGCCGTGGAGCCCTCGGCTCTCCTGGGCGCCAGGTTCTGCTCCCCACTCGGGGAGCTTGTGGGGTGTGGAGGGCAGGACAGGCACCTGCTGTGGGCCCTGAGGGACGGATCAGCGGCAGGAGTCAGCCACCGGAGAACGACTCCTTGAAGCAGAAGGAGGAAAAACACTGTGCAGAGCTCACAACTCAAAACTGCGCTCAGTGCACGTTGATTTTGCTGCACATTGTGCGTTCACACAGAGGACGCGACGAGGCTGGAACTGAGCGGCCGAAGCGAGCAGGCCGTGAGCGCTCAGCTTTTGCTCGCAGCCACCCCCCAGGCCGGCGTCCTCTGCAGCTGCCAGGACTGGCAAGGTTCCTGGGAGGGGAGCCGCCCATTGATTGGCGTGAGTCGAGTCCATTAAAGACGCCTGCAGAACCCGGAGGAATGGCAGAGACTCGGACGACCGTCACTAAGTCACTGAGTGCAGGGCAGGACAAGAGAGGATTAACAGAAATCAATGCCATGGCTCAGGATGCGCCGACGGGGGCGGCTCCACCTTCCCCTGAAAGCTCGCAGCCTCCTCTCCAGCCCCCGGGCCCCCAGCCTGCGCACTCAGCTTGCTTAACAGCAGGGCCTCTGTGTCGGCGAGAATTAAATTAGCTGCTTAAAAAAATCCTAATAAAACCCCTCCGCTCCATTACAGTGACATTAAAGGGGCTTGGGATCCGCGATCTTAGGCATTTGCAGCAAGAGCTCAGACCCTGGGCGGAATCCTGCTGTCAGAGGGCCGAGCCGGCAGGACTCAGCCACCGCGGGTCCCCCAGATCAGAGAAGCCTGGCCTCAGCCGGCGTGTGAGCTGGGCGAGGTCAGCCCCGTTTACAGGCGCTGAGCCCAGGTCCACGGAGACAGGGTGAGCACCAGCGCACACGGCGAGGGGAGTCGGAGCTGGGCAGTGCCCGCCTGGGGTGCCCCGCTCGGCGTTGGCAGCAGAGCCCATGCTCACAAGCACAGCGAAGCCACGGGGCGCAGCCTAGGGTAGTGCCACGGCGGAGCCAGCAGCGGCCCTGGGCAGCGCTACAAGACCCCGTCCGAGCGGGCACTGGACGTGCGTCCACGCCAAGCCCTCGTCACCAGCTGGAGAGACTCGGCGCCAGGTTCCGCCGTCTTTACCTGATGAGTAACATATAAGGCTGCTTCAACAAGGTAGTGGAAATAAGTTTATTTTTGAAATCCATGCAGTTTCCTCATAATGCAGAATTTCATGAATTTTCAAGGACTCCCTGTATGTGTTGATTTTAAAATTTTTTAATACCAACCAAAATAAACTCATCTTTTAATTCCATTTTCCATAAAAATATAAAGTACTCTTGTGTGTTGTTTATCTTTTTAAAACTATATTTATTTATTTGCATATTTATTCTGAGAGGAGACAGAGAGGGAGACAGCCCCTACTCCCTGGAGCTCAACTGCCCACACAGCTGGGACTGCACCAGTGCCACGGCCAGGAGCCGGGACACAACCAGCTCTCCCCTGTGGCCATCAGGGACCCAGCTACTCAAGCCATCGTCCCCGTCTGCCAGAGTCCACAAGAGCCGAAGTCGGGGTCAGGACGAAGCCCAGCACTTGGGCATGGGGCACAGACACCTCAGCTGCACGCCTGTTCGTCTTCAGTCCCAGGAGACCGAGTGAGCAGCACTCGAGCCACTCATTCTGAGCCAGGGCTGTGTGGCAGTGGCCCTGGGCAGTGCAGGTCAGAAGGACCTGAGTCCCTGAGCTGCCTGGAGCCGTGGATACTGGCAGGCTGACTGCGTGCCCAGGGCAAGTGCACGCACCTATGGGCACAGACGGAGCTTTGTGCGGGCTGACTGTGTGCCCCAGGGGAAGTGCAGGCACAGACAGGACTTGTGCGGGCTGACTGTGTGCCCCAGGGGAAGTGCGGGCACAGACGGGCATGAATGTGGAGCTATGTGAAGGCTGACTGTGCACCCACAGGAAGTGCGGGCACAGATGGAGCTATGTGCAGGCTGACTGTGTGCAGAGGCAGCCACATTGGCATAGCATACGGCGCCTCACACACCAGGCAGCTCAGTCCTTGGGTGGAGCCATGGGTTGCACCATGCATGTCCACATGTGGCTGTAGAACCTGTGCAGGAGGTGGGGGGGCTGCAGGCCCAGTTTCACCAGGGCGGGAGCAGGTGCAGCCACGAGACCAAACCAGTGCCCGCTGGAGTCAGGTGGGAGTGGTGGCAAAGTACCTCTGACCTCTCCATCCCGTGGATTCGCAGACGCGAGCCTGATGGCAAGGTGGTGTCAAGGCCACCTGCGTTACCGTCCTCCTGGCCAGGGCCCAGCCACTCTGTGTGCTTACACGCAGCTCTTTCACTGATTTGCACCTTCTGGGGCTCATGTCTTGTGTCATCCTGCCCGGCTATTTCTTGGCTCATTTGTGGGTGGTGAGCAGAGCCAGGACTCCTGAGAGCCTGGGCAGAGCTCACCTGGAGTTCCAGAGGGACAGGGCTTCCCACACACCTGTGCCGAGAGACCTGTGTGTGGATTTCAGCTTGAAGTGCAGCTCTGGACAGTTGAAAGTGAGTTTTGGTGGTGCTGACCCTGACACCAGTGTTCCAGTCGCATGGCTGGCCTGGAGCTTCTGACCTGTGGCCCACTTTTTCTGGCCACTTGGGTGCTTCGTAACCCACTGCAGCACTGCGGCTCCACCCACCATACGCAGTCCCAAGGGGCTGCTCCCCCTGGCGTGTTCCTGGCCTGGCCTGGCCGCAGCTGTGGAGCCCCTCTCCTGCCCTCTCCTGCCCTCTTAACAGGGAGCAGTCCGCCTTCTAGCACCACGTGTCGTGAGCCTCAGGCACCTTGCCCAAGAGCGGGCTGGGGACGGGGTCTCGAGGAGGGAGCTGTGCACTGACTGCGTGCACATCCCTGGCATCGGGATGGGGCTGGATGAGCTGGCTCTCCTGGAGCGCGACCAGATGTGTGGTGTCCCATGGCCCTGGCGAGCTCTCACAGCAGTGGCAGCGCCCAAGCAGAGCCGGCTCCTAGCCCACGACGTCCATGCGGATGAAATGCCTGGAGACGCTGCTCCGCGGGAGAGTGGGGCTGCAGCATTGGGGGGCACCTTTGCAGGATTTCGGGTCATTGGCATGTGCTGTTTCTGTTGTATTCTTAAAGCTACAGCACCTGAAATGCTTGTGCTTGGGTGGATCCCCAACAGGTCTAAGAATAACGATCGTATGTGGACAAAGCAAGCGTTCTAAATTTGCAAAGCTGACAGAAATGATGAAGCACTGGCATTTCACGAAATGTGGATTTAGCCGCTGAGACGCTGATGTGTTTTATGTTTATCTTGCACCGAGATTCACGGACTTGTGTCATCATTTCTGTAATTTATTGATGGAATTTAAATTCCTGTCTTGAGAGGAGGTGTGCGCTTGCCCGGAGCCTTGCACAGGTCTGCACCCGTTGGCACTCTGCACCTGCGCGTTCGCATCACTCAGACCTCAGGCAGAGAGGCGACCCCTGAGCTCCTGGCTGGGCTCCTCTCGCCCCTTCTCCGCGGTGAGCTACTGCGCTCTCGTTAGAACTGGTTACGGAACGTTCTGGAGTTGCAGAGGAGCGCTGTCCTCAGACGCAGGGCAGCCTCTTGTATTTTCCATCTTCGTGAGGAAACTCTTTTCTGCATCCTGCCGCTGTAGAACGTGGAGCTGCGCTGTGCAGCACACGAGCCAGCCCTGGGTGTCGGTGGAGGCCGGCCCCTCGGGAGGCACGGGAGACGGTGTGCTCGCGGGCTGCGCAGCAGGGCTCCTCTACTGAGCAGGGTAAACTACTGATACAGGCGTGGAGTTAACGGAGCCGTTGTTTGGGTAAACGCGACTGCCTGTCCCCCCACTGCTTGTGCCGTGTCACCAGGATGCTTCCCAGGTCGCCCACACTGTAGCACAAGTTCCCGACGCTTGTTAAGGTTAATTTCCAAGAAGCATTTCGGAGCCCTGAAACTGCACGTTCCCATTAGGGTCCACATGGAATGAATGCCTTCGTGCCCCTCTGCTTACTCATTTATTTTTATTATTCATTCATCGAGAGGCAGAGAGAGGAGACACAGACAGCTGGACAGAGCTCCCATCCAGGGGTTTCCTTTCCAAACACCCACAACAGCCAGGGCTGGGCTGGGGTGGAAGCTGGGAACCAGGAGTTCCACCCGGGTCTCCCACGCGGGTGGCAGGGACCCAACTCCTTGAGCCAGGGTGCGCATGCGCAGGAGGTGGGGGCCAGGAGCTGGGGTGGAACGCAGGCCCTCTGACCTGGGATGTGGGCGTCTTACTCAGGGTCTTAACCACTAGGCTACATGCTCACCATGGCTCATGTTGAAATACGTATTCAGGGATTGAGGCATGGAAGCCTCCGTCTCAGGGGTATTAGCCTGTCCGTGAGAACAGTGGCCGGACCAGCGAGAGAGGGGCGCGGAGCTGGGCGCCGGGAGCGCCGTGCGGCCAGGGCCTTTGCACTCCGCCTTGACCTTTATCTCGTGAAGTTTCATTTCTGATGTTTCAGATTTGAATGTCTGGTGTGAAGGCTTTGGTGTGTAAGAGAGACCTTCTGCAAACACACGATGGGACCAGCAGTTGGTTTCCTGTCTCCCCTATCCCCAGGCCTAGGTGACATTTCCGAGGGGTCCTAGGCTGGGTCTGTCCCCGCTGGGCGGGCCTCTGCCCCCCAGGCTCGGATGGTACTTCAGCTTGGCGCGGGACAGGTGTGCACGGAGGGGCACAGGTGCTGCTGGGTCAGATCGGACGCTGTACTACGTGCCTGGGACACAGAGCTGCAAGGCCCTGCACTGAATGTGCCCTGCCAGTCGTGGCCGTGCCCCCGCCGCTCCGTCCCCTCAGCCGCCAGTCCGCAGCGCAGCCTCAGCTGTGGAGGCGCGCAGGTCCCCAGGCACGTGGCCTGGTCCTTGCCCTGAGCTGCTGCACTGAGGGTGTGGCAGCCCAGGCGCAGGCTGTGGGACAGCAGCCGGTGTGGCCCGACCCGCTTCGGCTTCACGAAGACAGCCCCAGCCGTCGAGACCCCGGGGAGTTCTGGGATGGGAAGGCCAGACCTTGGAGGTGGGGATTCTGTGACAGAGGCCAGTCCCACCCCAGTACCCGGCTGGATGATGGGTACTTTTGATTCACCCAACTTTCACGGGCCCTCACGCATCTCTCCACGACGGAGCAGACACCAGGCTGCGAGTCGCTTCCCCACAGTGGGACTTCAGCCTCACAGCCCCTCGGCACCCTGCCCACGGCCGCAGACCCCCCTGCTGCTGTGAGACCGACCCCGCCTCTGCCATCACCCTGTCCCTCCCCTACCACGGGACTTCAGCCTCACGGCCCCTCGGCACCCTGCCCACGGCCGCAGACCCCCCTGCTGCTGTGAGACCGACCCCGCCTCTGCCATCACCCTGTCCCTCCCCTACCACGGGACTTCAGCCTCACGGCCCCTCGGCACCCTGCCCACGGCCGCAGACCCCCTTGCTGCCACAAGGCTGACCCCCGCCTCTGCCATCACACCGAAGGCGTCACGCCTGCCGCTCTTCCTCGTGGACCCAGTGTCGGGTCTGGAACGTTTCCTGGGAAGCCTGTGCTACCCGGCCTGAGCAGCTGGGCTTGAATCTCATGGCAGGGCACTGGCAGGGTTTGTGTGTGATGCGTGTGATGTGTGATGTGTACGATGCGTGTGATGTGTGTAACGTGTAATGAGTGTGATGTGGGTTATGTGTGTAATGCATGCAATGTGTGTGATGGGTGTCATGTGTGTGATACATGTGTGTGGTGTGTGTGATGCATGTGCTGTGTGTGGTGTATGATGTGTGATATGTGTGATGAGGGATGTGTGTGTCGTGATGTATATGTTGTGTGTGATGTATGTGATGAGTATGATGTGTGTTGTGATGAGTGAGATGTGTGTGGTGTGTGTGTGATGTGTGATGCATGTGGTGTGATGTGTGTGGTGTCTGATGTGTGATATGTGTGATGAGTGTGATGTATGTGTTGTGTGTGATTGTGATGTGTGTGATATGTGTGAGGTATGTGGTGTGTGTGACGTGTGTGACATGTGTGGTGTGTGTGAGGCGTGCAGTGCATGTGATTCTAGCCACGGAAGTCGCCCCTCTCTGGGACGCTGCGTGGTCCTGCCGTCAGAGCATGCGTGGTGAAACCTCAGGTGACCAGGAGACGTCCGGAGCCAGGCGGCCGGCGCACGTGCTGCGGAGGACCCTCTTGGCTCTGAGGCCCCTGCACCTGCTGTTCTGCTGGGGTCTGAGACCTGGGGCTGTGACCCCGGCACCTCACACGTGCCATCCCCATTGCGCCTGGAGGGGCGTTCCGGGGCGGTCGTCCCTGCACCTCGCCGGCCTGCGGGCACGTCGGCGTGTGTCCCCGGCTCAGAGCCGTGTGCGCTCAGAGCCCTCCTCGGCTGCCTCCGCAGCTGTCCTGGCTCGGAGCTGGGGGTCCCGTCTGCGGGGGACACGCGCTCGCTGCTGTTATCGAGTGGCTACGGTGACATTTCCCCCAGCGCAGGCTGACGAGCGCCTGACACGTTGTCATTTATCATTGTACACTGGATCTGTCAGCCGCAGGAACGATTTCGGTAAAACTGCTCCGCGCGGGCTTGTGGAGGGAAGACGCCAGCGCAGCTCCTGCGCGCGCGCGGGCGCGCGGCGCCGTCTCTGGGCTGCTCCCCGCTCCGCTCTCCTCGCCTGTTTGTAATTTTGGCTGTGAAAGGTACTTAATGTACCAAAAACAATTTGCGCAGACATTATCCTCCCCATGGAAAGCGCGCGCCGTGCTGAGGCCCCGTCTCTGGCGGCGGCGAACGCGCCCCACGCTGCGCTCGCGCGGCCTCATTTTACACTTGACGGCTCGCGCGCCGCACGCTGTGCCGCAAATGGCACCCTCGCCACTTGGGTCCTCGGAGCCACTGCGTGCGCCCACCGCAGGCGGCCTGCGCGGGGCACCACGGCGCCTGCGCTCCAGGGCGCTTCCTGAGGCCAGTGCGACATGGCCGGAGCATGCTCAGGCCAGAGAAGGGTGCCCAGGGGCAAAAGAGAGGGTACCCGGGGCTAGAGGGTGCACACGGGCAGGAGGGAGGGCGCTCAGGAGCCAGTGTGTGTGTGTGTGGGGGGCACACAGCCGGCAGGTGCACAGGGGCTGTGGTGGCCGCTCCAGCTGGGCACTCCGGGGCCCATGGGGCCGTCGGTGCCTGAAAGTGGGCGCTGACGTGGGCCCACAAGGAGCCCTGACTGTTCCGGGCGCGTGCGGGTTCTGCTGTGAGCCCTGGGCCCTGTGGACAGCTGCGCCGAGTCCTTGTTTTCCACCCCGTCAGGCTTCTACCCAGCTATGGATTTGCTGTCATCGGCTGCTGATGACGCCGCCGCCGCCCTGTCAGAAAGTGCATTTCTCACCGCCGCTTGGTTGCCTTCGTCGTGGTGTGCAGCTGTGGGGTGGACGCCTGCCCCGGACCCCGCGCCCAGGCCCCCTGTGAGCCTGCGGGGCCACCAGGGCCTTGAGCTTAATTGCAACTTTTATAAAAGTTTATCAAGACACTGATGGAGTGGGGAGCACAGGCGGCCACAGGGTAGATCCGGGCCTGATTTCGAGTGCACCCATCTCTTTCCACGTTCGCCTTGCCTGTGACATGGGGGTCTCTGTGCAGACGACTCACGGAGACCGGGCGAAGGCCAGGGTGCAGCCGGTGCACAGCCCGGCCCCAGATCCCTGGGTGTCCACGGTGGAGATGATAATACCGAGCTTAATCCATAATGGCTGTTGGCAGGGGATCCTAAAGGAAGGTAGCTGGCAAAGCAACTGTGCAGTCAGCAGTATTTTTCGGTGTGAGTTTCCTGTCAGTCGCTGTGCAGAGCCAGAGTGCGATCATCCCACAGCACACTCTGGGCTGTGGGTACGTGGCTGCTGTCTGTGCACCACCACTCCCTCGCGGGGCCGCTCAGCCTCCCGGGGGCAGGTGCCGTGGCTGCGCATCATGCGGATGAGCGCCCTGGTTGACTGGGCCCCCAGGTGCAGAGCCTCAGAATAAGACCTGAAGAAAGACGGTCTCGAGGCTTCGGAAGGAGACAACGTGATGCTAGCTTGGGAAGGGTCCTCCGGCACTGGCACGAGTCGCGCAATGGCAGAGACGCGCCCAGGAGGGGACAGCGCCATGCGGAGAAGGCAGGAGTGGGTGACACCATCGTGGCAGCTGAAAGAGGCAAGAGGACCCCCGGGAGCTGGCACAGGGCCATGGCCCTCCTGGTGGTTGTAGCTTAGCCGCAGGGCTCAGGGCACACTTTTTGTTTGCCTTGGCTGCCACAGAGAGCCAACAGAACGAGGACTGTGCAGTTCTCAGTCCAGGATCGGGGTCCCCGGTGGGTGCCCAGGTGCCCCTGCCGCCCCCTGGCCTGATGTCCCTGCCTTTAACCGCCACTGACCGGTGAGAACACGAGAGGGAGTGGCCAAGGAGACACCAGCCACCCTGGCTCCGAGGCTGCAGAATGCGCCTGGTGTTCAGATCATTCCTTCCCAAAGTGTCCACCGCGGGGGCTGCTGGCGGCCACACCTGCTGTGTAAGGGGACGAAAAGGGCGAGTCCCGGCCCCAGGAGCAGAGGGCTGGGCTGCAGCTGCGGACCTGGTGCGGCAGGGCTGCCACAGTCGGAGAACCACGCACCTGGGGCGGGATCCAGATCCCGCACCCTGACACTCTTCCAGGCCGGGCCGACGCACGCCCACCGTGAGCCCACGGGAAGCAGGATTTTCCGCACAGCCTTTCTCAGCACAGGCCCCGCTGCCAGCAAGCGGCCCCAGCACCACTGGGCTTGGAGATTCCGACACCGGATGCGAGAGGGCAGGGCCACTCCTGGGCGGGCCAGGCGGCCGCCCTCTCTCCCTCGCCTTTCCCCTTTCCAGGAGCCACGTCCAAGGCCGGGCATTTGACAGTCCGCCCTCTGCAGAGGCCCGGCGGGCCCTCGCCATGTTCTCCAAGTGGCCGTTTGCTGCTCCACAAATCGCCACTGAAGGTAGACTCGGAGTCTGGCACCAGGCAAGAGTCCGAGGCGGGAGCAGACCAAGTCCTCGCATTGCGGGCAAACCTAACAAACCCGTTCAGAGGGCTTCGCGGTGGCCAGCTCTGTGGGCACCCAACACCAGGAGCCCATTCAGCCCAGGACCCTGGGGCCCAGCCCCTTCCTGGCCTGCACATCAGCTCTCCGCAAAGGCTCTGGGGGGTTGCATGTACCTTACAAGGCTGGTGCAGTCCATAGCGCACACCAGTACATCGGAGCCTCGTTACCCTCTCCAGCTCCCCGTCCCGCCTGGGTCTGGTCTGCAGAGGGCAGTGGAACCACCAGGGGGCAGTTTCCTGGGCATCTTGGCGAAGAGCCCCCGGCAGCCTGAGCCTGCCAGAGCACTGAGCTCCCTGAAGGCGTTTCCGAATCAAGAGTAGCAAATTGAGCTCAGCAAACTCTGGGACTGGGACCCGAACGCTGAGCCAAGTCCAGAAAGCAAACAGCTCAGCGCAGAAGTGGAGTCACTGATGCTGGTAACCGACAGGTAGCGCCAGCTCCGGCACAGGGACTGCCAAATGGTGGTGCCCAGTGTTTGAGTAGGCAGGCGTCCCCCGAGGAGCTGTCCAGCGCTGGGAGCTGGGGAGGCCCTGCGGAGGTGGTGTCTGCTGCCCAGCTGGAAGAATTGCGGCCTTGCGTGGGTGCGCGAGGCTTTGGTGTGGTGCCCAGCGAACTTTGTGAAACGCACCAGTGACAAGTGGGAGCCCAGGGCTGAAACATCTGTGCTTGGATCCCGTGTAGACAGGAGGTGGGATTTAACAACGGCTCCCTCCGACCTGTTCCCATGGCCAGGGTTGGCCTCAGCGTCTAGAATGCTCTGACTGTACTGAGTCAGGGCAGAGGGGCGGGGCTCGCAGCTCCTCTGTCCTCACTGTGACCTTGGTGCAAGTGACATTGCCAGTGCAGATGACAGAGAGTTCCAGACCCTGGGGCTCGGGGCCTGGGTTTTCAGCTGGCTTTTTTTTTTTTTTTAATAATGTTTGCATTAAAATTTTTGAAAAATTTAATTAAAGAACACACAGAATACTCACAATAAAAAAGAATAACAATTATCTGGTCTGCACCATTCACAGTGAACTACTGTTTCGTTTATTCATTTTTGATAGGCAGAGTTAGACAGTGAGAGAGAGAGAGACAGAGAAAGGTCTTCCTTCCATTGGTTCACCCCCCAATGGCTGCTACAGCCAGCGCTGCGCTGATCCGAAGCCAGGAGCCCAGTGCTTCCATCTGTCTGTCCTGCCGCGGGTGTTTCTGTCCTCACACCCTTGAGCTAAAGTTTCCTTGCTGGACCGCATGGACAGCTCTCACTTCCTGGCCACACGCTCCCCCGACGGTGGGACAGCAGTCAGCATTTCTGTGGTTTCGTGGGACTGGCCTGACCACGGTTTCCTATATTGTCTTTGGTTGCTCTGTGCTGTATCACCGGCATTGGTTGTCTTCCACCTGGCTGTTACTCTCGCGTATCTAAATGACGTAACTGTTAGACATGGCCACAGACAGCCCACCAGGGAAGAAAACCCAGGCTCTTAACTTCCCGTGCCCTTCTCCGTACCCGCCAGGTACGCTCTGTGGACTCATTCGTGTAAACACGGCACAGTTCATGTGTGTTACTGTACAGTGAGGTCACTTCTCAGGACCCGGCTCTCTGGTGCTCAGAGTCGATAATCGTCCTTACCACTCTCGTGTCTCCCGTCTCAGTTCTCAATTTGGTCCAAGTGAGGCAACAGCTGTGCCATTGGCATTTGTTCTCCCAGGTCATTTCTGCATTGCTCCTGCCCTGGCTGCTCCTGGCTGGGCACAAAGTCACCCCCGTGTGCCAGTCTGCCATCTCCCTGCACGTCTGACCCCAGACACCGTCTCCACGTGTTTGCTCCAAAGCAAGGTGACCTGGCGGAGGTGTCTCGAGTCCTGGGCCGTCTTCGCCACGTCTCCTGCCATGCTCGCGCCTGGTCAGAGCAAAGCTCCCGAGCTCCGCATGGTTTTCCCCGAGGATCTCAAGAGTTGCCCCCAACCCTTTTGGACTCCAGGGCTGCCTTGGGGAACTCGCGTGCCCTCCCCGCAGCTGGTCTGCCTGCCTGATGGTTTCAGGGCCCCTCGGAACCCACATTTCGGGCTGTGTCTCGTGTGCCCTGCTTCCACTTCGGTCCCTAAGGAGCCTGTGCACCTGTGTGGTCCCTTTGGATTCCAGAGACTCCGTTTAGAATTTATGACTTTATTGATAACTCCCTCTATTCCAGTGTCTCCATTCCCTCTTGATTTTAGAAATGACATCTCCTGCAGTGTCTCGGACAGGATGACAGGGGACTGGACCAGCTCCTGCCAGAGTCCAGGCCGTCTCCGCTTCCCCGGGCTCCTGGGGCTCCGCCTTCCTCGTCCACTGCTGCCCGTCCCGGGCTCTGCCGGCCCAGGTCAGGCAGTTTCTTGCACCTGCGCCTGAGGGTGGGCTGCAGCCCGGCCTCTGCCTGGACCCCCTCACAAGGAAACCGGGCCTGAGGAGTGGGGGTGCAGGGCGCCCCCAGACCCAAGGAGAAGGAAAGCCCATTCCGGGAGCCCTCACAGAGACCTAAGGACGCAGACGCACGGCCTGGCCCACATTGCTTTATTTAAAACGCATTTTCATTTATATTTCCCTAACTTCTTCTTAAACTTCAATTATGGGTTGATATTCATTGTAAATAAAAAGGAGCTGAATGAGACCGCAGTTTACAAGCCTTAAGTGAGGCGAATGTTTTAATTCAATTACGCTGCTCTTTTGCTTTCAATAATAAATGAATTAAGTTCCATTTCCCGTTCTTCTTATCATTCAGTGAAATCCGCATCTGGAGAGACAGGGGCGGGAGGATGGGGGAGGGAGGGCAGGAGGGGACGCCGTGGCGCGGGTCCTCCCTGGGCTGGTCCCTGAGCCTCATCCTGCAAACGCCGCACCCACGGGCGTCTTCGGTTGGCTTGGAAGGCAAGCTCTAGTTTGTCCCCCTGAGCGCCATCTCCAGCAATGTCAGCGACAGCCTGGACGGGTTTACCTGGAACTCAGCAAGGAGCTGCTCAGCTCTGCGGGGGGCTCAGCCCACCCTGGCAGCTTCTGCGTGTGCGCGAACACGAGAGTAGCCGGGGTGGTCAGCGAGCTGGGACGTGCGAGGAGGGGAGCGGGCTCAGCTGTTCCCTTAGATCCTGGCGAGTTGAAACAAGGGTCTGTGTGGGTGAGCACCCGATCTGGCCACCGCTGGGCCGCGGAGTCAGCCGGACACTGCATCAGCTCTGCCCGCGTGTTCCTCGCTCCCCGCACTGCTCCTCGGGGGACGCGGGGCTGCAGGGTGAGCTCCGAAGCCCCAGCTGGCCCACACTCCCGAGGCGGTCGGTGTGGGTGAAACGCCAGCAGGTGTGCGTGCAGTTCGTTAAGAGAGGACACAGAAGCCAGGTTTCCATATCCGGAAAACTTGGGGGCCCCCAGAGCGCTCCTCCAACCTGCGCGGGGCTCCGCCTGTCCACACCGTGCCCATCCAGCCCACAGCAAGGCCGTGCGTGCCGGGCCTGGCCACGGAGGCGCCATCAGAGCTGCGGGAGCAGCCCGCTGGGCCGGGGCACTCGGCTCTGCCACGCCTGCCCAGTGCCCTCAGGATCCCGCGTGGAACGACCTCCAACTGCGAGCACGCGATGCCCACATGACAGGACTGGACGGGGCGAGACAAGAGCGGATGCCTGGGGTGTGAGGCCGCACCGGGGGAGGCACTGCCCTGTGTGGAATTGTGTTGTACGGGGCTGAAGCTCCGAGGCGGGTTAGGGTTAGGGTTAGGGCTAGGGTTAAGGTTAGGGCTAGGGCTAGGGCTAGGGTTAGGGCTCTTCCAGAGGCTTCATAGGACACTGTGCGCACGCACGCAGCCTGCCTGTCTGCCTGCGCTGTTCCAGGCTAAGTGGATCGGGTATGGCCTCCTCCATGGTCAGGTGTGCAGGCCCCTGTGCTTCCACGTGGTGAGGACAAGGACACCGAAGGTGCTGGTTCCCTGAGCTGCTGAGGTCACGGGGAAGCAGGGCAGGCACGCGCGTCCAGGTCTTCACACACACATGCACACACACGCACATGCACACACACACCGCATTGCTTTCTCTCCATGAACACGGAGAGCGGAACGGCTGATGTTCGGGGCTTCACATGTTATGAAAATGCCAAACTTCTTGTCCACAAATAGACTTTATTTTTCAGCGAATTTTCAGGTGTACAGAGAACGTGCGCGGAAAATGCCGAGAACCCCTTGTGCCGCCCCGGCAGGGTCGCTCACCACGTGGGTCGCTGTGTGCCGGCCTGGCCATCGCAGAGGAGCAGGAGCAGCCCGGTTGTTCCCGGAGGCCCAGCTGTGGTGCATTTGCGACCCCACGCTGATGCCCTGGGGGCCCCGTTCTACTGCCGCACGGGCGGGTCCTGCCCGTTCCCGCGCCGCCCGGTCCCTGCATCCATGAGGATTCTGCCGTCCCCCCCCCCCGGCTTTGCCTTTGCTGCGGTGTCGTGGAGTGGAAATGGCAGAGTTCGCGGCGTCCCCCGACGGCTCCGTCCCCTGAGCAGCACGCAGGGGAGTTCCAGGCCTGACGGCTCCCTTCTGTCTGCCTGGCGCCGGGCGATGTCCCCTGGGCGAGGCAGGCGAGGCGGGCGAGGCGGCACAGCCGGTCAGGCCAGCCCTCGTGATGCCCGCAGCCCACACTGAGTCCCGGCTGCTCCACTTCCAATCCAGCTCCCTGCAACCCCCACTCCGGCAGAGACAGTGGATGGGGGCCCCAGTGCCCGGGCCCCTACCGCCTGCATGGTAGGTCAGGATGAATCTGTGGCTCCTGGCTTGGCTGGGCCGGCTTCAGCTGTGGCGATTTGGCTAGTGAACCGCAGACGGAAGAGCGCTCTCTACCGCCTCTGCCCTCATCGCTCTGTATTTCAAATACGTGAAGCAATCCACTTGAAAAGCGGCTCTGTTGCGCAGACTCCGTGCAGGCAGCGTACCCATTTGCTCACTGAAGGGCTGTGGAGTAGAGTGGCCATGCCCCTCCCCCCACGCTGCGGGGACTTCCGGTTGCTCCGGACGCCTGCCAACTTCAGTCTGACCACAGCTTTAAGTCCGGCACTTCTAGATGCACCTCTCCCATAGGCAGTGAGGCTGCTGGCATCATTTCATTATTGTTGCTATCAAGGTGTCTTCCCGGTAAAATCTCCCCAGATTCTGTCTGGCAGGGCAGGTGAGCAGGTGTCTAGCCTGGATTTCGTCCCCGCCCCAACTCCTCACTCCAGCTTCCTGCCAACCTGAGCCCCTGGAAGCAGCAGGTGCCGGCTCACGTCTCTGAGTCCCTGTGCCCAGCTGGGAGGCCTGCCTCTGTCCCCAGCTCCTGGCTCTGCCTCAGGCCCAGTCCTGGCCATTGAGGACATTTGGAGAGTGAACGAGAGGATGGGAGAGCTCTCTCTGCCTTTTGAGTAAAAATAATAACATTATTTTTGAGTAAAAATTGAATTTGAGTAAAAATAATGAATTAAGAAATTGTCTATGACTTAATTGGGGTTCTTGTCTTGTCGTGGTGTACAGATATATTTCTCAGGCTGTGTGTTGTGTCGGCTTCTTGTTACCGATGTTGTGAAACATCTCTAGTTTTAAAAACACCAATTTATCACTTTTTTCTTTTATGCTTCGTTTTCGTTGTTTTCAGGAAGGCTGCTTAGCCGCCCGGTTACTGTAATCCTCACCTGTGGTTCCCGAAGGCTGTCGCGTGGGCGCCGGCACCTCGCCGTGTGGTCCTGCTGCGGGCGGTGTGCGGGCAGGCCGGTGCCCCAGCGCCCAGCTCCGCCGTGGAAGGCCGTCCTTTCTCCCGGGGCCGCCCTGGCTCCTGCGAGAGCAACAGACGTGCCGCTGTGTACTGCTTTGGTTCTGCATCCCCGAGATGTTAAAACCTCTTTCAAACAGGAAGATGAAACACATTCTAAAAGTAGAAACACAGAAATGAGTCCTCGTTAGTGAACCGGCCCCACGCGCCTGCTCGGGACATTCCTCCAAACAGAAAGACCATGTTCCTGGGTCTACCCGAGGTCTCCTGGGGCAGCTTCCGGGTGAGTGTGCAGGGAAACGCAACCCCTGCCCACTGCATTTCTTTTTTTGACAGGCAGAGTTAGACAGTGAGAGAGAGAGAGAGAGAGAGAGAAAGGTCTTCCTTTTTCCGTTGGGTCACCCCACAATGGCCGCTGCGGCCGGCACACCTCACTGATCCGATGGCAGGAGCCAGGTGCTTCTCCTGGTCTCCCATGGGGTGCAGGGCCCAAGCACTTGGGCCATCCTCCACTGCCCTCCCGGGCCACAGCAGAGAGCTGGCCTGGAAGAGGAACAACTGGGACAAAACCCGGCGCCCCGACTGGGACTAGAACCCGGGGTACTGGCGCCGCAGGCGGAGGATTAGCCTAGTGAGCCACGGCACCGGCCTGCCCACTGCATTTATAAAACTCTTCCAGGAGACAAAGCTGCACTTAAAGCTGAGATGACAAAACGTATTGGGACGTGAAATATGACAATATCAGCACAAAGGCCAACAGAGAAAGTGAAGCGACTGTTGCAGGTTCTTTACACGTGTGTGAGGTGACTGCCCGTTACTGTGCGTGGGTTTGAAGGTTCTTTACACGTGTGTGAGGTGACTGCCCATTACTGTGTGTAGGGTCTATGTGTCTGAAATGTGCTAAAATCCTCCAGGGTTGGTTGTAAAGCGAGATGAGGCAAATAAGCCAATAGAGAAGTAGAAAGTAGCAAACAATACACACCGCAGGCAGGTGGACGTAAACTTGTCATATCTGTGATCACATTAAACACACTAAGTCCCCGGGCAGATGACAGGGATGGTCAGACCGCGGAATAAGGAAAGCCCAGCGACGGACAAGGGACTCAGTGGAATTCCAGCGCACACGCATGAAACGGCGCAGAGCCACGTGCAGTCTGCCATCCACGCGGTTTTCCAGGCCTGAGAATCCAATGATTTTTAAGATTCTTTTCAAGGCTCTCGACCCGACGATGCTGCCAAGCCGCTGGCCCGCTGCCTGGCTCCGCGCAGAGACCACGCTGACTGTGCAGATTCCTCTCGGCGCCCCCTTCTCAGGCGGGGTTGATGTATAACCCTCCCTCCGAACCACGCAGGAATGACTTCAAACAGGCCATGGCCATAAGTACAGCACTGCGCACGCAGGGCTGGAACCTCGCGCGTCCTCAGGTGGTGGATGGCGCGTGGAGGACGGGCAGCCTTGCGAGTGCCAACGTCGTCGTCTTGTGCCCTTGGAAGCTGCTGCGTCCCCTGAGCACAGGAAAACGTGCCGCGAACTGACTGCGGAGAGCAGCGCTCGTGGGCTGGCAGTGCCTTTAACAAGAACAATGTCCGTGTCACCCGCGCATCTGCGCTACAGCTTGTTCCCCGGAATTATCTTTTGGATGATTTTATATAAAAGACGGTTTCTGATAAATCTGGTTCAACAATTAATTTGCAGTGTAAGTTGTGATTAGAGGGCTGAATTAGAAGTAATGAAGGGTTAAAAATAGAACACAGATGTAATATTTTAAATGACATTTCCTTGGTACTGTATTTATTTCTCTCTTTCAGTAATTAGGAAAATGTTTTCAGTTTTTAAAAACAGCTTATTACTGTGAACACAATAAACCCATATGTGTAAAAAACAAATAAGAAATGTGAGAAGCAGATGATACGCACTTCGGGTTGTGTGGATAAGGAAACGGTGAAAAAAACACAGAGCAGCGTCAAAGGGCTGGGGGGCCAATCGCGAAATCACTGTGGTCCAGGTGACACTGGCCAGGCCGCCCGGGACCCAGCTCCGCTGTCCCTGATGCTCGTCGTTTATGGTGTGGAAAGGAAGGTTCAAAAGACACATTTTGTGGGGCTGGAGCCATGGTGCAGCATCCCATATGGGCACCAGTTCAAGACCCAGCTGCTCCACTTCCAATCCAGCTCTCTGCTAGGGCCTGGGAAAGCAGCAGGAGATGGCCCAAGTGCTTGGGTCTCTGCACCCGCGTGGGAGACCTGGAAGAAGCTCCTGGCTTTGAATTGGCGCAGCTTTGGCATTTGTGGCCATCTGGGGAGTGAACCAGCGGATAGAAGATCTCTCTCTCCCTCTCTCTCTGCCTCTCCTCCTCTCTCCGTGTAACTCTTTCAAATAAATAAATCTTTTAAAAATAGATAAAACAATAAAAGAAGAAAGTGCATTTTGCAATGCAGCTTCTTTCATTTCTGCAGTTTATGAAAGAGCAAACTCAGCTGCGGGCTCCCTGCGCTCGCCGCCGCCTGCCCAGCACGCCCCAGGACTGGGGCAGGAAGCCGGTGTGACAGCTGAGGCCGCCAATGCACACACTGCGCTCCCCCCACTCTGGCCCTGGGAAGGCGGGGCTGTCCCTGAGGGCGCCGGTGGCCTTGTCCCGGGCCGCAGTACAGGAGCCCTCATGCGGCCCACAAGCTCAGGAATCTTCCAGAACTCTCAGCTGCATGATTTTCTGAGCAGAATTACTGCTGGATTTGAGAAGTAACCGGCAAAGGTGATTTTGTGTAAGAAAACATCAGCTTCCATGATTTCATGTTTTGGTTTAGACGGAGTTTCGGTCCCAGCAAGTGAGCTTTTGCTTCAATTCAATTATAACTCTAAAACGAATGAAATGTAATTACCTTTTTATTGACGCATTAAAAGCAAATAACCAGGGTAATCAGTAGTTACCTTCTTTCTAAAGGTGTCCCAGGCCATCATTAGTTCAGGCAAACCTGGTAGTGGGGGAGACAAGAAGGGGGGCGATGGCGGGACAGGGGTGGGGGAGGGGACAGGGATGGGGGAGGGGACAGGGATGGGGGAGGGGACAGGAATGGGGGTGGGGACAGGGATGGGGGAGGGGACAGGGATGGGGGTGGGGGCAGGCATGGGGGTGGGGAT
>CM027389.1:110048769-110140796 GCA_015711505.1 Sylvilagus bachmani | reverse complement strand
GGAAGTGGGGACAGGGATGGGGAGAGTAGGGGCAGGGATGGGGGGTGAAGACAGGAATGGGGGAGTGAAGACATGAATGGGGGTGGGGACAGGTATAGGGGGTGGGGCAGGGATGGGGGTGGGGACAGGGAAGGGGGAGGTGGGGACAGGGATGGGGGTGGGGATAGGGATGGGGTGGGGTCAGGGATGGGGGGTGGGGACAGGTATGGGGGTGGGGATAGGGATGGGGTGGGGACAGAGATGGGGCAGGAAGTGAGACGGTGGGGGGAGGTTCTGGCTGATGGGTGGTGCACCAAGGTGCTCCTGGTGACCAGGAAGGGAGCGAGGAAGAGCTCGTGTGGTTGAGAGCCTGTGGGAGGTGAGGTGCTTGTTTTCAGGAGCTCCGTGTGTGTCCCTTCCCTTTCAGTCCCAGTGTGGCCCTGCCCACAGCCACCTTGAGGAAGAGGTGTAGGCCCTGCCCACAGCCACCTTGAGGAAGAGGTGTGGCCCTGCCCACAGCCACCTTGAGGAAGAGGTGTGGCCCTGCCCACAGCCACCTTGAGGAAGAGGTGTAGGCCCTGCCCACAGCCACCTTGAGGAAGAGGTGTGGCCCTGCCCACAGCCACCTTGAGGAAGAGGTGTGGCCCTGCCCACAGCCACTGGCACCTTGAGGAAGAGGTGTGGCCCTGCCCACAGGCACCGGCACCTTGAGGAAGAGGCCCGGGCCAGCAGCGGGCAGCACAGGCTGGGAGGGCCGGGGGTCGGAACAGGCAGTGCCGGTGGAGGGTATCCGTCAGGGAGAGCCACACACGGTGCTGGGAGGGAGTTTGGGGGGCCGCTGCCAGCGCTGGGACGAGCGTGGCGCCCACAGAATCCCTCAGGGGAGAGGAGCCTGAGCACTGGGCACTGCGCCGGTCTCTGCACCCAGGCTGGCCCTCACCACCTCAGGAGGCCCCTCCTCGGGCGGGCAGGCGGCAGGCCAGGGGAGGGGTGTGAGAAGACAAGGAGGGCGGGGAGCCGGCCCGGGGCCAGGGCTCACGGGGAACCCTGCCTGCAGGACCCTCTGCTGGCACAAGGACGGGCCGGTGTGATCAGGAACGCTGGTCCTCCGCACGGTGGTCCTCTGCGTAGCGGGCAGTTGGCAGCCTTCCATCTTGCTTCCGCCCGTGCACAAAAGGTAACTGCACGGAGGGCCGCGGACCTCAGCGGTAAGCCTGCACCGACACCATCGTGTTAGTCATTATTCTAGAACCATCCTGAGGAAGACGCAGCACGTACTCGACACGGAGGGTTTTCCAGGAGGCCCCAAGAAGACGCCGGGGCGTGGACGTCGAGTCTGTCCTATTCCCAATACAGATACTGAGGTCTGGGTGAGAAAGCGACCTTTACAATGACGGACAGACAGGAGGCCGAGTGGAGGCCCTCCCACGTGTGAGCACCCTGGAGCGTCCAGAGCTGCAGCAGAGAGCAGCAGACCATGCTGGTCCGCCCTCCGCGCACTCAGCCTGCGCGGCCCCTGCTCCTAGGACCTTGTTTCCCCCAAGTCACACTGGCTGCACACAGGGCCTCAGAGGCGGCCGCCGCCGAATCACCGTGAGTGCCCCCACGGCCTGTGATGGTGGGCGAGGGAGCCTGGGTCCAAACCCACACCATCCAGCCCCACAGCGTTGTGAATTTATAACCACGCCCAGTTACCTGCGTGGAGTGCGCCGGGAGGGGCTGGTGGGGTGGCACAGCCGGCATCCACCGCCCATACGCCTGTGTCCTGCATCAGTTGCCCTGAGCCCCGTTGCTCTGCGTCTGATCCAGTCCCTGCCAACACTCCCGAGAGAGCAGCAGGGGACGGCCCAAGTGCTTGGCTGCCTGCCACCCATGGGGGAGAACTGGATGGAGCTCCAGGCTCCTGGCTTCAGACTGGCCCAGCTCCAGCTGTTGCAGCCATTTGGGAAGTAGATGGAAGTAGATGGAAGATCACCCCACCCCCAACTGCCTTTGAAACAAAAAAAAAGCTTTTAATAAAGAAAGTATAATTTTTAAAAAGTGACAATTATTTCACGCCAGATACTCTCAAGCAGCTGTAACATTAGGATACTGTTGAATTCAAAATTCTCAAATGTGCAATTGTGGAAAATTGCCCCAGTGCACCTTGCTTATTACAAATTAGAAGAAGGAAAATGTTTTGGATTCGTGCTGAGGACAAGTGAAGTGAATGGCAAGAGTGAGTGTAAATGAAATCGTAGGCACCTACACGCGACTCACACAATTTGAAGTCATATTGCAGAGCATGTTAGTTCCACAAAAGTTCTCAACGATGACTCTCTTAATAAACAATCAAAAGCAAGAGCTGGGAGACAATCCTGTAAGAAAACATCAGTGGACAGTGGACTGCACACGGCCAGGGAAAGCATCCGTGAGCCTGACGACCAATCCACAGAGAATCCTCAAACTAAAATGCCAAAGGAAACACGGGCAGGCACGGTGGGGCTGGTCAGGAGATGCAAACGCACCCTGGAACACAGGAGGTAGAGGAGGCGGAACAGAGCTAACGTCTCAGTAACAGCAGCTCAGGACTTTGCAACCTCCATGGAAGGCACAAAACCACAGACTCAGGTCCCCCACAGGAGTCCAAGAAGACAAAGGTGCATCATTTTACAACCACAGAAAACTGGAAACAGACAGCAAACCCGGGAAGGAGGAGAAATGAGAATTACAGCCAATTTCTTTTAAATATTATGTAAGAAAGGAGACAGTTGGCTGACTATCTAAAGCACTGAAAGACATATACACAACACAGAATTTTACATTCATTAGAAAACCTCGACTATAATTTACAAGGAGAATGGTGTGGGAAGAGTGTTGGAAAAATAAAAACAAAGACAAAATGAAGTATTTCATTTTTCCTGTTATTAATTGATCTAAATTTAACTGTTCAATTAAAGCAATAAGTAGCAATGTATTGGGTAAGTGAATAAATTAAGCCATTTAATAAGAAACTCAGTGGAGGAGTGATGGATGCTGATTTAAACACCTGCACTCCATGGGAAGGAGTATACGCCGTTTAAGGGTAGGATCTTGTTATCTAATAATATACATAGCATTAAATAAACTTAGAAGAGAATAAAGATCTAAAATTGCTAACATGGAAATTAGAGAAGAGCAGTTGGGCACACGTCAGTAGTAGAAGGCAAATAAAAACTAGAATAGGTGGTAATACAAATCCACAACTAGAATCCAACACAGAAAATCAGTGAAGACAAGACATCGGCTCTCACAGGGCCTGGGTGGAAGATGTTCTAGGTACTGTTAGTAACACGTGTGTGCTTCAGAAACCTACAGCTGACTCACTGCCTGGTCACAGACTGGAAAGGCCAAGTTTTCTCACCATTTCTGCTTGGGGTTGTATTGAATTTCCATCCTAGAATTGGGGAAAAATAGAAGCAAAATACATATAGCTTGGAAGAAAAGAAACAAAACTACCTTTGTTCATAGACTGTATGACTATCTACATAGAAACCTCCAAAGAATTCACAAAAACCAAAACAGAAGAAAAAGAAACAAAAAAATTAACTTTGGAACTAAGAGGCAACCACCACAGGTTGTCAGTATGTGGAGTTGGTCATTTTTCTATACTCGAGCAATGTACAATTGGAATTTGAAATTACCAAAAATCCAATATCATTCCCACAGCACCAAGAGAAAGAGAAATACTTAAGAGTAAAAGTGAAATATGCAGTGAATATTTATGAGGACAACTACAAGATACTGAATTAACAAACCAATCTCCATCTACAGAGTGTGTTCATCAATTGACTCAACAACGTAAAGCTGTCAATCATCCCCAGCTTGACCTACGGATTCAGTGGGATCAAAATCAAAATTCCAGTAAGCAATTTGTCAATACCGACAAAATTATTCTAAAATTTATAAAAAGGGAAAATTGAAGGGCTGGAGGACTGTGCTACAACGTCAAGGCTTGCTACGAAGGAAGGGAGAGCATGCCCAGCGTCATACCCCAAGGACTGGCTTCCAACAAAGGCGTGAGAGCAGCCCCACTGTGAGGGGGCTTTGGGCGAAGCGTGCTGGGCCAATGGGGCACCCACATGCAGAACACGGGCCTGACCCAGAAATCAGCCCCATGTGGAGCACAGCTCAAGGGTAAAATGGAAACCTACACCCCTGCCCCAAGACGCGTGGAGAAAACCTACACGGCTTTGCCTTGGTGAGTGTCTGGCGAGAGCAGCAGTGGCCTGCACACATGGAGAAAGCTGGCGAGCTGGGGTAAATCCAAGCTCCTGAAAGCAGTGAGAGAACACACAGAGAGCCCGAAGGAATCAGAAAAAATACCTGCCAGACCTGTCTGATGGACTTTCATCTGCAACTTTGGAAAACAACACCTCAGACTCAACAGTAAGCAAATGAAAGCCCACATAAAGACAGGAGGTATCTGAAGAGACTGGAAGAAAATTAAGCGTAAGCAGGGTCTGGAAGACAAGTCAAGAGGACACGTGTCATCATCTGCCATCGGGGACGTCAGAGTCACAACATGGAGGTCCCACCACGTGTCCCTAAATGCCGATTCTAACAGCCGGTGAGGACACAGCGCCCCAGCAGCTCTGACCTGTGTGGGTGGGATGGCAAAGCCACCTGCAGAGAAGTTTTCAGTTCTTGCCACAGAACCCGGCTTGACACACGGGATGATGCAGGATGATGCAGGTGCCGATTGGCACAGGCCCGAGGGCATGGCAGCTGCTCTCTCTCGGGAACCCGGCTCTGCATCAGCGATGGTTCCCCTCTGTGCGCAGGACAAGGAGTGAAGAGGAGTGCACTTTCTAGCCGGGGAAGTCCGTGCCTGCATCGCACACACTTGGCACCCAGCGAATGAGCCAGGCTGATCACGGCCTGGCTCAAACGGTGATAAGAGCAGTGGTTTCTGGGGCCCCGGGGTGGAGCGACAGACCCTTGCCGCACGGGCCTTCCCTGGGGTGGCAGAAGCATTCTGCTTGGGCTGGGTGGCTGGGTCCGGGACCCCACCTGTTTGTGATCCCAGAGCACGGGGAAGCACACTCTGAAAGGGAGTGCAGGTGTGGACAACAGACGTGAGCATGTTAGACATGTGGGGAGACGGTGCCGACCCCGGTGGCTCTGCGTGAGCACAGCCTGGGACTCCAGGCCGAGGGAAGAACCGTGCCCAGCACCGCACTCTGGGGTGCAGCTCGTTCCCAAGGGGTGTGAGCTGCCAGTTCTGAAGCCAGCACATGCCTGGACTGTGTGCAGAGAGCAGACGGTGGGAGACAGATCCCCCAGTGCCCGAGTGGGAGCCACGGGTCAGCAAGGGAAGGGGCTAGGATGACCCCGTGGTTTGGACCTGGAGCTAGCATGGACTCAGGCTTAGCTTGCGATTGATGTGGGTGGGACACAATTAGAAACGTGTGTGTGTGTGTGTGTGTGTGTGTGTGTGTGTGTGGTTACCTCACACACTCGTGTCTCCTTGTTCTGTCTGTAAGAGTTGCCCAGACAGGGCGTCCCAGTGAGCACGGCCTGATTGGTGGCTCCTACATCACTCTTCAGTAATGGGTCCAGGGGACTCTGGGAAAATGGCTGATTTAGAAGTGGCCCAGGAAACCAGGATCTGCTGTGGGAAGCACAGCCGTATCCTCTCTAGGTAACTCTCAGACTTAGAAATTTCACAAACCAGCTAAGCTCCGACTTCCAAGGGGAGACATGAACTTCTCAATCCCAGGATCTCCATCAAAAGCCTGGAAGAGCTCTGGCTTAGAAGCAAGTGAAATTACAGTCCATCCCCAACTCTGCCCAACTTCTCAGGGGATGCAAGTGAACAGATCTTCATCTTACCTGCCTAACTGCAGAGAGATGCTCCTTGCAGGAGCTAACACCAGGTCCAGCTACTGTGGGTATTTCATACACAGTATTTAGTGTGCAATGAAAACAATGATTTCTGTGGCAATTCAGGAGGCAGAATTGATACAAACAAAACAAGAGAAGAACATTCAGTAGCAAAGTACTTGAAAATAAGGAGGCTGATGGCACAGACGAAATGATAGACGAAGATGGGTGAAAAGGGAGAATTTCAACAGAAATACAGAAAAATGGAATTTGATAAAAGAATCAAATAATGAAAATGCACAGTGCATGGATTCATTGAGTTTCTAAGAAGATGAAATAGCAGAAAACAGTGGCATGTACTTAAAGATAAGGGAATAGAAAACTTACAGAACGAACCACAGACCTTACTTTTAAAAAGATGGAGAGAACAGAAGAGTAGAAGACACACACACAGGGCATGGTGGGAAACCATAGCATGCACGTACCAGAGCTCCAGATGGAGAGACAGTGGTATTAGAAACACACACAAGGCATGCTGGGACAGCATCGTATTCACATACTCCAGATGGAGACACAGGGTACTAGTAGAGACAATGGCTGAGTTTCATTAAGTTGGCTGAAGCCATTGACCCACAGATTCAAGGAACTCAACAAATCATGCACAAGATCAACAAAATAGGACCACACATAGGAACATAATAGGCAAATGGCTAAAATGCCAAGTTGGAAAGGTAATCATGAAGGTAAACGAGCAGAGACCCTCTTATCTCGAAAGACGGATGACATGGATGGGTGATTTTTTAATAGAAAAAAGTGAGACCATTATGAAATACAAGAGAATAGCATCGGCACCCCGCATCAGGGGGTCCTTTCCCACGGCCTGTTTTTGTTTGCTTGTTTGTTTTTGTCCTTGCGTGCAGGTCACGTTTCCTTGGGTCTTTTCATAACTAGTACTTTTTGACTTAATGATGGACATTAAGTGTACATTTTAGACTCCAGATTCTATTTCTCTGCATTGTTTTTGCTTAAGTCCCCCTGAACCCCATGATCCCGTGGAGGTTCAGTCTTATAGTTCGTTAGGGCAGACCTGTACCAAGTCCGAGATTTCCCAAGCCCCTCTAGTTTTTCAGAATGGTCTTTTGTGAGGCATCAAACCATTTAGGGTAGAAAAGAACTAAGCCTTTCTCTAAGACATGTGATCCTTAAGTCTTGACTTCTCCTGAGGTACTCCTGGATGTTACAGGTGTTAATGAGCTGCCTCCACTCTGGCCAAACCAGAGGTCAAGGTCTGCCCTCTGTCCAACCTAGGGGAGCTGCTCTGTCCAGCCCCAGTTGTACATATGCAGCACTAACCTCTCAGTCAGGTGTTTGTGGGGACCCCTACAGTGACATCGAGAGGCCCCTGTGTTCTGTGGTTCTCCCTGTGTATTCCAGCACCTTCATCCCTGCTGATTTCGGATCCCCTTCTCGTTTCGGGGGACTCACCTGGCAGTGTTTGCCTCTGGCTCAGCAGGCTGCAGCCAGGAAGTCCCATCCCATCAAAGTTGCTTTGCTTCTGGTTCGCTCTGTGACATCACTGATTTCTCCGCTGCACTGCTGTGCAACAGCTGATAATAGAAGTGCATCCGGGCTGACTGATGCTGGCAGGGAGGCTCATCCAGCACCCACCACCTCCCAAATCCTGATGACAATGGGTGCAGACACAAGCCAACCCGAGGAAACTGATTCCAAACATGAGGGTGAAACAAGAGATGTTTTCAGATAAACCAAAGTTATGAGAACTTGTCCAGGAAGAACCATACTATAAGTACACAGTGACCCCCAGCAGGAAGGTAACTTTGAGACAGAATAATGAGACCTGGGAAGAAGAAAAAGCCGTCAGAAATCTTAAGTAATTTGCTGCATTTCCCACAGATATTTATGGGCTTGTTCCTTCATAAGCTCTTCTCATCTTCCACATGTAGCTGGATTATGGACGTATTAGCAGCCACAATAAAATGTTAAAGGTTAAAATTTGATGCATGTGCATTTGCCATGATGAAGGTGCTGAGCGGTGGTGTGGCCAGCTCTGACGGCTGTGTAATGACACGTGGCAGTCACATAATGACCCGCCGCTGTCATGAAGTCACTCTGAGGATGATGTCACCACACAAATAAATCAGGATTGGAGGGGTGAAGCTCCGACAGACGCCATTTGGCCAACGCACAGGGATGAATGCATGCTTTCCACATACTGCCTGGCCTGAGGCCCGCGGCCTGTGTGCTCTGGAGGCGGGAAGACCTTCCTGCTGATCCAGCGGCTTTCAGCAGAGGGGGAAGCAACAGAGGGGGCACTGACGCTCAAGTTAGGAGCAAATGAAATCAAAGATACTTTGCAAAGAAAGGCCTTGTTCCTACTTCAAAAAAGAGGGAATGGGGCTGGGGACAGGAGGTGATGGTGTTGAGAGCACGGATGTTCAGTTATGAGAGTGGCAAGTTCTGGGACTTGTGTGATCTGGTGTCAGCAATGGGCAACACTGCGCTGTGTGCTTGAAGTTTGAGGAGAGCACAGTCCACGTGTCCTCACCACGCACAGAGATAACGAAGATATTAGCTGCCTTCGTGTGCGATCCTTTCACAATGCGTACTTACACCAAAACACCGTGTTGTGCATCCTCCACTGTACTTAACTGGATGTGTCAATGTCTTCCTCCATAGAGCTGTACATATCATGTGCTAATTTCGTTGCAACATCTCATAATATTTCTAAGTTAACACTAAACTCACAACAATTTACCTTTACTTCACATTTGCCCTTTTTTCAAATATGGCTTATTTAACATGAATTTAACTTCTATGAGTGAGATTACTGAAAATAAATCAGTAAGGTATAACGGTTTATCTTCTTTCCTCCTTGCCCTTCCATGAGGAAATGCAAGGTTGGGGACACTGGCACCTGTCTTTTATCTGGGCTCTTCATACCCTGCAGGCTTCGAGAGGTGGTGATTGCACCCAGGAGGTTGGGGCCTGAAGCCCCTGGCAGATTCCCAAATTCTGTGCGTGTTTCTGGGGTCAGAGCAGGGGACAGAGGAGAAGTCCAGGGTGCGGCCACAGAAGAAGGGGAAACAACCTCCTTCATCTCCCAGAAATAAATTCCATCAATCGCGTGATGAATCTTTCTTGGTTTGAGTCCAGGGCGACACAAGATAACAGGAAGTCACACAGGGCAAGAGAAAGACAAAACCAGCGTTTGGTGATGTTGTGAAACAAGCACTCTGTGAAGAATGGTGTTTGGGGGCCCTGTTGTGGCACAGTGGATAAAGCTGCTGCCTGCGACACCAGCAGCCCATATGGGTGCCAGTTCGTATGCCAGCAGCTCCACTTCAGATCCAGCTTCCTGCTAACGGCCTGGGAAAGCACTGGAAGGTGGCCTAAGTGCTTGGGTCCCTGTACCCACGTGGGGGACCTGGAGGAAGCTCTTCACTTTTTGCTTTGGTCTGGCCCAGTTGTGGCCACTGGGGCTATCTAGGGAGTGAACCAGTTGCTGGATGATCTTTCTCTCTCTGTCTCTTTTTCTCTCTTTCTGTAACACTACCTCTCAAATAAATAAGTAAATATTAAGAGGGAGACAGAGAGAGAAGAGAGGTCTTCCACTTCTATGTGCTATTCACTCCCCAGATGGCCACTTGGCCAGAGCGGGGCTGATCTGAAGCCAGGAGCCAGGAGCTTCTTCTGGGTCTCCCAGTGGATGCAGGGGCCCCAGCACTTGGGCCATCTTCCACTGCATTCCCAGGCCATCAGCAGGGAGCTGGATCCGAAGTGAAGCAGCTGGAACTAGCACCAGTGGCTCATATGGGATGCCACGCCATAGGCCAAGGCTTAACCTACTATGCCACAGTGCTGGCCCAAATCAGTCTTCAAAAAAAGGAGCCGGGTTTGGTGTAAACATCAATGCATGAGGACCTCAGGGAATCCAGAAGACCTGAAAAATGCTGCTGTTGTGGAAACTGGCAGCTCACGGATGCACGTAGAGCCTCAGGGCTGGAGGAAGCAGTATCTGTGCACGCTCCCGTCTGACCACGCTAACACGGTGCTGTCGGAGCTGTCGTGTAAGTGCAGAGGTCAAGCAGTGTTTCTCCACATTTCCTCATGCTGGGGACCCGTGCATCACAGCCGTTGTCCTACAGGGTGGACACCCAGGTAGCCACAACCAAGGAAGGCACAGTGTGTCAGCTCCTAAGGCTGTCGCTCAGGGAGAGCGTGGCTTGGGACGGAACCATGGCTGAAGATAGAGGATGGGGTGGGACTAGGTCAGCCTGAGCTGCGGAGCACAGCTTCTGTTTTACTGGGATGCGTGGCGCTGAGACTTCCTACACGCGGTGCAAATACCTATTGCTGTTGAGTTCTTGGCAAGCAGAGTGGAAAAACAACAGAAAATGATGCCAGCAATGGGCGACCGGAGAGTGGAGTGGAAAAACAACAGAAGATGATGCGGGCAATGGGGAGCGGAGAGTGGAGACACAGGTCTGCAGGGCCATAGCAGGCGGCCGCGTTTCTGCAAGCAGGTCACCGCCTCCCTCCAGGGACAGCAGTCCTTGCTGGCTTCCCCCGTGCTCCCCAACTGTGCCGGGACCTCGCGAGGCAGAGCAGGCTGAATCTGACGTCACATTCTGTGCCCCTGTGGTTTTCCTTCTCAGCTGGAAATGAAAAGGAAACACGAATTTCCTGGACAGAAGCTGACAGAATGCACAACAAGTCATCCGGAAGTCACAACCTTCAGGCACTCCTGCCACATCTTAGCACGTGTGGAACATTCCCGGTCAAGGCGGCCCGGAGGCAGGGCAGCGGTGAGCCTCGGGCCCTCCCGGCCCCGGGCAGTGAGGCCCGGCTTGCACCGAGACAGGACAGGAGAAGCTGTTCTTCAGGTCTGATGCGGCTCGGAGGGGTCACACAGCCTGGCCGCCAGCCGCCGTCCCTCCGGCCTCGCACAGGTGGGAGTGGTGCTGGGGGCCCAGCAGCTCATTCGAGGGAGCCGGGCCTCCGCGCTGTGCAGCTGTGACACTGACAGCCACTCGGAGTCGCGGTTAAAACTTGACGTCTCTTTAGTGTGCAGGTTTATTTTCCTTAGCAGCGTGACTCTCATGCCAGGGTGCTCCCGCTGCAATATTCTTTAAAAGCCACTTGTCAGGGTCCATTTGCGCCCAGGCACCTTGATGCTGACATCAGCCGTGCGGTGGCTCACCTCTGACCTCCCGGAGACAGCAGATGGGCCCGTAATAAATCCCGATTATTAGTGAAGCAGCGATGGCTCGGGAAGGCAGCGCACGCGGGGCCGCTTCCCCGGCGACGCTGCTTATCCGCTCTGACAGGAGGAGACGGCCGCCCCGCGCCCGCGCCCCCCTCACGTCGGCACCCGCCCCGGGCCCGGGATCACGCGGTGAGGACCCCCGGAAGGGCGCTGCGGCTGCGCGGCTGCTCCCTGTGCGCCGCCCTGGACGCCGCCTCAGACCTTGCGGAGCGCCAGGACCCGCCTCGCGCGTCCAGGGACCAGGTCCGAGCCCTCGGCGCCATGGACACGCCTCGTGCGTCCGCGCATGCGCCTCAGCCCTGGGCACCGTGGGCTCGCCTCGTGCGTCCGCGCATGCGCCTCAGCCCTGGGCACCGTGGGCTCGCCTCGTGCGTCCGCGCATGCGCCTCAGCCCTGGGCACCGTGGGCTCGCCTCGTGCGTCCGCGCATGCGCCTCAGCCGTGAGCGCCCGGCCCGCGTCGAGCGCCCGCGGAGGCCTCCCTTCCGGTTTCCTCAGGGGGATGCTGAGCCCAGTCCTGCCAGCCCGCCTGGGCCTCGCGGCGGGGATGCCGCCCCCCACAGCAGACCCGGCGACCTGCGGTCCTGGACACCTCTGAGGTAAAAGGCGTCTGCGGGCCTCGCCTCGCCTGGCTCTATGTGCCGAGGCCGGCTGCGTGCTGAACCCGGCGCCGCTGAGAGGATGAGCAGCGCAGAACACACAGCAGACACAGCACGTGCACACGGGACGCATGACACATGCGTGGTGCCGGCACAGGGCATGCACGCAGCACGTGGCAAACACAGGGCACATGGCAGGCACAGGCCACACAGGCAAATTGAGACACACACACACGACCAGCATAGGACACACATGGTGCCAGCATAGGACATGCACATATGGCAGATACAGAGCACACATGTGTGGCAAACAAAGGGCACACACGTGTGCAGCATATACAACATGAACATGTGACAAACAGAACACACAGGAAACACTGAACACACACAGCCAGAATAGAATGCACACACAACACACACATAGCAAACACACAACATGCACACAGCACATACAGAACACACACATGGCAGGGTACACATAGCTACACGTAGATACACATGTGGCAAACACAGGACACATGGCAGGCACAGGCCACACAGGCAAATCAGGACACACACATGGCAAACACAGCATACACATGTGGCAAATACAGGACGTGTGCACATGGCAAACAGGACACAACGTGGCCAGCAGACCAGGATGTTCAGGTGAGAGGCCGGAGCCTCCCTGTTTCTCCACCGAGCGGTGACCATGCCCCTGGGGGAGAACTAAGTGTTTTCTTGCAATAACAAACCTGAGGCCTCACATCTCAATAAAAGGGCGTGTCACAAAATCAAAGTTATTTTTCTCCCTTAAGTTAAAGAGAACTTTCCGGACTGGAAGCAACAGCAGGCGCTGCCATTTGGAGAGCCACAGACTGTCTCTTCCTTTGCTTTCCCACATCCCCCCCGCCCCCCAGTCTGGGGCTTAGCAGGAGCATCTCGTCGCTCAGTTAATTATCACATCCACCAGGCTTGCGGGCAGAGCCTGCGTGCTTATTAATTTAGTGAATTAATATGATTGAGCCCGAGGAAATCCCACAGTGACGCTTCATAACCAGACCCAGTGGGAGAGATGGCCACTCGGAGTGGGAGGAGAGTCTGATGCAGGAAACACGCAGAGCCATGCCGGGCACTTGCTAACATGCGTGTGGGAAAGATGCTTTAATTGGAAATCAGTGCAATGTAAAATTGTTGGTCCTACTTTGTCAGTCTGGAGTTGCACACATTATCCCACTTCTTGTGTGTGTGTGCACAGGCATGTTTTGTGTTACGCAGGTGTGTGAGTGTGCTTATGCATGGGTGTGCATTTGTGTGTATAAATGTGTGTGGCTTTTGTATACATAGCGAGGTTTTCAAAAACATACCCAGGTGTTTTTGCTTTGTTTGGTTTGGTTTTATGTTTCCTCTTTGCAGAAACAAACAGCAAACAACCCAAGGGCAGCTCACGTACTAATTATCAGTGACTGTGCAAACCTCCCCAAAGCATCCCTTCCATAACCCCTGGAAAAATTCTGACATATTATAAACTGTTTGAATTAGCACAAATCAGTAAACAACAAATTGGTGCCAGCCAGGAACAAGAGAACGCCGTGCATACTGAGCGACTGAGTTCAGCAGAATTCAGCGCAGCGCCCGGTCCGTTAATTCAGCTTGAGACGTTTGGGACTTCCTGGAACGCAGAGGGCCTGCAGGAGGCACTTCAGCGATCACAGAGGAAGTCAGGTCTGGCTCAGTCCCATGTTTAGGGCATGTGAGTGTGTGCGTACATGTGTGTGCACATGCGTGCGATGTGTCAGAAATCCATGTAGAGCCACAGAGAGAGACAGCCATGCCCAGTACAGCAGATTCTGCTTTCTGTATTTTTCAATACAGCGACTCTAAGTAGTGAGGGATAGTAGTTATAATTAAGGCACACATATGGCCCCACTATAATTCCTCATGGTAAAGGTACAATCAGGACAACCAGTAGGCTGGTGCAGGTTTAAATAGTGAAGGGGATCTTTTCAAAGAGGAATGTGTACATTAGTGGATATTAGATTTCTTTCAGTATTTAGACCCACTATAACGCTGAAACTTCCTTGTCCTAGTTAAAAAAAAATTCAAACCAAGCGTCCATTATTCGTTTAGGCCAGCAAAACTTCATGTACATTTCCATTTGGCAATTTTTGCTGAAAGTAATTGGGTTTAAATACATCCTGAGAGATTCAGCTCCACAACAATCTTTTGAAAATGGCATCCACCAAGTGCACTAGTTTTAGGGTCGCTGCCAGGTAGACCAGAAGCCCCAGCAGCCTCATCACGCTTGAATGTCCTGGGCCAAAGCACAGGAGCCAGAAGGATTAGCCCTACTTGAGGGGAGTCTGCACCTGTGGTTGTGAGGCCTTCTCAGTGGTTTTGGCCGGTGCCTTCCTAAATAGCCAAACTCTGACTCAACCAAAGCTCCTGGACGCTAAGGAAAGGCACAAATTCATAACAAAGGGCTGAACGTATCGAGGGTCCACGGACGTAATCGGGTAAGAAAAGATGGGAGAAAGCGTCCCAGGAGGAAACCTTAAGTGACTTTTAGAAAGGAATTCCCATGCCCAGAGAACGGAGGCGTTTCCGTCTCGCAAGGCTCAGGAACACACAGGTCCCTGCGGGTGAGGCCCTGGCGGGGCCTGGGAAGCCACAGGGCTGCACATCTGCAGAGGTCACCAGCGCTGAACAGACGATGGGCGCAGACATATGGTTTAATCACAGTGTGCGTAAGCTTTCTTATCTGCTTAGGAATTCCATTCTCCTCTAATCTGATTCATTGTTACTCTAATTGGAGTCAGTTTGTTTTCCTAAAGGAGACACATACGTGTGTGTGTGTGTGTGTGTGTGTGTGTGTATACACAAATATTCAGATTAATACAGCAGACTGTTCACAGTGGCCCCGACGGCCCCGCAGGCTGCCCCGGTGGCTGTCGGCAGAGTCTGTCCACGGGTGACTTTGCATGCAGACGGGCAAGCGTGGGCAGCGTCTTGGCGAGCCCCCATGGCGGCGGCCGCGTAATCCTCAGAGGAAGATAATGAAAGCGGCAGAAGGGCCCTGTGATTTGGATCTTGACGTTATTATGTGTGTGTCAGTGCGGCTCTCTATTTCCCTAAAACTCTGCCTTATCATTAGGCCTGACAAGTCCCTTATTTTTAGAATAGATTGAAGGCAGCGATAGGAACGGAGATGGAGCAAGGTCGCCGGCCAGGCCATCATATTTCTGTTGTGCTGCTGCGGTCGCCACCACGTGCGTGGACTCTGGGTCTGGGCGGAGGCATCGGGACCAGGAGCGGGCAGTGAGCCAGCTGGGCTCCCTGGGCCCCGTGTCCCTGTGTGGCACAGAGACACTCAACACTGAGAGCTGCTCCCTCCCCCAACCCCTACTTCATCAAGCAACAGCAAGAAGTCTCATGTAGGAAGCTGTGTCACATGTGTGCTTATGCGTGTGATGTCTGTGCTCCGAGGCGCAGTGGCTGACCTGCCTGGACGTGCTGCATTCAGAGGCGATATCACGGCCCCCAGATGCACTTCCTGCAGCCCAACCCGGCACCTGTCCCCTCTGCCGATGTTTCTGGCTCAGAAGCGGGCATGGAGCCCCACTTTCATGTGTAGGGATGGCAAGGCCTGGAAGCGTGGGCAACGCAAGAGCAGGCAAGATGCACATACCCGGCTGCACGCAGGGCGCCGGGGAAGCGTCAGCAGCCTGTGTGGTCTCAGAGATCTGTGGGGAAGCTAGACAGAGCACCTGCCCTGGAAGGGCGTGGCCAGAGCCCTCTGCAAGATTGCGCTGCGAAAGCAGAGCCCTGTACTGACCCAGGGACCCTGCAGTGGGGAGCGGCGAGGGAGACAGCAATGGGCCAGGGACCGCAGGGCGGGGACACGTGGGAGCAAGGCCTAAGAGCAGACCCTGTCGCTGCCCTCCGTGGTGGGCCTCTCCTGCTTGCTCGCACAGAGCATGGAATCCACAGAGTCCCAGGCGCTCACGCTCCACAACCATGGCCCTGCCTGTGGCCAGGTAGCTCTGGCTCACCTTTCCCAGTTGTGTCTTCAGGACTGGCCAAAGTGCCTCACCTGCTCTGTTCCTGGTCCATCCCACCCTGGTCACCGCTGAGCCTGAAGGCCAGGAAATGCTGGCAGAATGAATGATTAGGCAACAGAGGTTTGCAAAATGTAAAGGTGCAGGATGTGAGGTTCACGTAAAAATCCCTCATACAATATAGATGCCTTCTCATTGTCATCCTAAATAGAATGGAGAGCTAACTCGTCCCAGGGAGAACAAGCAGACAGTGACATGAGCCGTGTGGGATGCACACAGGTGTGGGCGCGTAACTGGCACACGGACGAAGGAATGCCTAGCTGAGCAGTAGCGGATTTCCCAGAGTCCCAGGGCACCGGTGAGGGGCTGTCGGACTGTGGAAGCCGTGCTGATGCTGGGCCTGGTGGAGACCCCAGCAGGGTACTCTCGCCCGATGCCCAGACAGCACGGCAGCTGTGAGCCCCAGACAGGACAGCTCCAACGAAGCCCCAGACAGAGCCAGCTTCACCTGCGGAAGCAGCAGCCACAAGGCTGGCGCTCTGAACAGGAACTAAACAGCTACTTGTAAATTAAAACTGATAGAGATTCTTCAAGAATGCAATTTTCATGTATCGATTTGTCCTTGTAGAATGTTTTCCCTGAAATTGCATAAATTTATTCAGTATTCAGAGTTTCATAGGGAACCAAGGTCTACATGGATGCTGTTATAACTATATGCCATAGGAGAGGTTAGCAGAAGAGACATCGGCAGGTCGATCATAGCTGCACGCTAGGAGCCAGCAGAGCCCGGGATTACCCATCTCTCCCTTCTCAGGCAGAGCCCAGTGCCACTGACCCGGGACACCGCAGGCTGTGTGTGCCATTTGTAACTTCTGCTGTCGGTGTTTTCAGTAAATTTCCTCTGTCTTAGAAAAAGGTCTGATTTGATGAGGCAAAAGTGAATGGAATGGGCATCCATGACGTTTGTCTCGTTAGCAAACAGGAATAGTTTTAGGGACAGCCGAGTACAGGCAGAAACTCTAGCCCAAGCAGGTGCACCTGCTGCCCACACCAGCACCACTGGTGAAGGTGCCGGGGCTGCAGAGGCTGAGGGCTGCCTTGTGCCTGAACAGTCGTCCGCATCCTCTGACTTCCAAGTGAAAAAGAAGCGACTTCTGATAGCAGCTGCGAGGGCGCCCAGGCTGCACGCAGACACTGCTGGCTCCGAGGACGCCGAGCCCTGCGCCACTCTCCCTTCCACTCGATTGCAGGCATCATACTCACATTTTCCTAAGTGGTTTCGGTATTGATTGATTGATTTCAAACTCATTTTACAGAAATCTTGCTGGCTAATTAGATGGCTTCTGTAGCCGGCCACCCTGCTTTTCGTTCATAACTTGGACTGGGGGTGCTGCTAAGTTCTGAACGCCCCCTTCCAGGCAGCCAATCAGAAGCCGGAGAGGGCTCACGGGCCAGGAGCCGTGGCTGAGCTAAGATGTCTTCTTGGCATCCAAGTAAATAATGGAGACGGATAAATGACATTGACTAAATCAAGATGAAATACATTTCTGAGTCTGTCAGCCTTGCTCGCACCTGGAGACGGAGGTGAAATTGATCAGCTGGTCGCCATTCAGACGCAGAGGGCCAATTTTGGAGGTCACTGGTGCTTTAGTTAATAGCAAGCTTTAAAACGATAGGACAAGAAAAATAAAAGCCCCAGTCCATCACCCTAAGCCTCCATCCCCCACACCCCGACAAGACGCCACAGGTCCGTGCAAGCCGGGTTCAGGGCTGACTGGAAGCTCCATAAGAAATGTTTAGGAGAGTCTTCCATTGGCTTACGGTAGAGATTCTCCTCGATCTTCCGCACACATCTGTGCATGCGTCTCATGACACAGACAAGCAGAAGGCTTTGCGACTATGGCTGTGGAAGGCAGCACGGGGAGGCCATGGCTGCAGCCGAGGCGCCAGCACACGGGGCCTCCGTGTCTGGGGAGCATGACCAACACAGCTTCCCCAGAGATGCAGTTTTCCCCCTCTGAACTGTAACCCTGGCAGGGGTGCTCCAGGGGCGTCTCCAGATAGGGCATGGTGAGGGCCAGCCCTGACGAAGGCCAGAGCCGAATCAGGCGCTGCTCCTGACCTTCGGCCCAGGCATGTGCTGTGGCCCCATTGTGCTCGTCACACTCCAGCTCCTGCCCAGCCAAATTTTCCACTGAGCTGGAAACACAGGAGAATTCGGTTCTCTGTCTGACCTCCCCATTCCCATCACAACGGTACACAGCATTGTTCTAGCAGGACCCGTGGTGGGCCTTGGCCAGGCCTCCTGCACGGTGCTGGCTCCCGGTCCCCAAGCCTCTGTCATCCCCCTGCCCCAACCGAGACGTCACCCACAGCCAACCGTGATCGCGCCCAGTGGATCTGAGGCTCAGCCTGCAGGGAGAAGCAGTGTCGCTCGCCCGAGTCTGGGCCGCGTTCTGGTGCTGATGCAGCCCCTCCACCTTCTCCCATGCTTCCTGGTGGGGGCCGAGGACTCTGACCATCCTCAGATGGGGCAGGTGCCAGCCACCTCTGCAGGGGTCTCCTAAGCACTGCCTGAATCCCAAGAGTGCAAGGGAGACACAGGCCATTTTCCACTTTTTCCCGGTGCTGCCCCTGTTTGGGATCCTGTGAGGCATCCCTGGAGAGACAAGGCCAGGACGTGTGATGTAGCAGAAGGGAGCTGCTGGCTCACGCGTCCTGGGTCCTGCTCCCTGCACACACAGGTCCTGACACGCAGGTCCTGACACACAGGTCCCTGAGTCCTGCACACACAGGTCCTGACACGCAGGTCCTGACACACAGGTCCCTGAGTCCTTCACACACAGGTCCTGACACACAGGTCCTGCACACATAGGTCCCTGAGTCCTGCACACACAGGTCCTGACACGCAGGTCCCTGAGTCCTGCACACACAGGTCTCTGAGTCCTTCACACGCAGGTCCTGACACACAGGTCCCTGAGTCCTGCACACACAGGTCCTGACACACAGGTCCCTGTTCCCTGTACACACAGCTCCCTGTGTCCTGCTCCCTATACACACAGGTCCCTGTGACCTGTCCCCTGCACACACAGGTCCCTGAGTCCTGCACACACAGGTCCCTGTGACCTGTTCCCTGCACACACAGGTCCTCCTGGGCTCCAAGGGCTCTGGGACAGTGACACCCTTGTGCTTGTCCAGTGTCAGTCCAGCTGTTAAACGGTGACAGGTTCAGGTACCTGGCCCTGCCGGCTAGTGCGGGTGGCAGAGGGAGATGGCCATGGTGTGACTCAGGCGACCAGAATCACAAGGAAGGTGGCATTGGCAGGTGGATCACGGGCTGACACAGCCCTTGCATGCTGAGTGTAAACAGAGGACTGGTGCTGGCCCTTGTCCAGTCACTGTCCCTGGGTGGAGGGAGCCCCTGTGAACATCATTCACACCAAAGAGAAACCGTTCTGAGTCACTGGGGAATCATTTTTGACCCAGAATTTTGGCTGGGAAGTCGTCTTCCTGAGCAAGCAGGGGAGAAGGAACGCACAGCTCAGGAGCTGAGGAGAGCAGTCGGAGAAGATGCCCCCGGGAGCAGGGTCAGACCTGGGGCTGCTGGCCAGACCGGGGGGAGCCACTCCCTGGCCGATGCCCCCTGCGGCCCTTGGTGGGTGTGGAGCAGCCGTGACTGAGCAGGATTCTGTCCGGCAGCCGGAGAGTCCCAGCCCTGCTGCAGCACGGGGCACTGATTCACCCCCTGACCAGACGGAGTGTCGGGGTGCACGGAGGTGAGACTAGGAGCCGACCTGGGCATGTCTTGCGCGAGGGTCAGAGTGACGAGGCCTGGAGGGGGCCAGCCCTCTCCGACCCCTGGGGGCTGACTGAGGTAGCTGGAGTCTCTGCACCTGCTGATGGCCGGGTGCTGGCCACCTCTGCCCGTGAGGTCCCTTCCCGAATGGCCCCAGCACCTCCTTCTTGTGCAGGACCATCCAGGGCCAGGCAGGCCGAGCTCGAGGGACAGCCTCCAGAGGGGTGGACAACCCCGAGGGACCACAGCCGTGCTGCTGCTGGGTGTGGCCGTGCGCGTCTCCGTCAGCTGCACAGCATGCCCCACTTCTCGGACCAGCACCTGCAGGTGTGGGGGCACAGCACCGGGCCCTGCACTCAGCCAGCAGAGAGGGGACACAAGCCCGCGGCTCTCCCACACTGGACCTCCCCAGCGAGGGCTGCCACTGCTGTCATTGTCGTTTCTGTTATTATCGCTTCCGCTACTGTCACTGTTTTCTCCGTCCTTCCAGGTGGGCCACTAGCCTGCCAATACCTGCGCGTGTTCTGTGGGGGGAGCCAGGGCCCTGGACCCTGTGCAAGGCGTCTGGGTACAATGTGTGTGTGCCCGGCCCCCAGGAGCATGCTGAGTCCCAGGAAGCAGCACTGTGAACAGCGGGAGTCTGAGGCAGCATCGCCTCAAACGGGGACTTGCACAGGGAACACATCTCGGCCTGGCTCCTAGAAAAAGGCTCAAGACGTGGAAGGCAGGCGCATGCTGCCTCCGGAAACCACGGGAGAGGGCTCCTGCCCTGTGAGAGGCTGCGGGAGCCCGAGACTCCCTGCCCCAGACTCACCTCCGGCCCCTCTCAGAAGCCTCAGAGGCGGGGCAGGGACTGGTGTGGCGCTGGCGAGCAGCTGCGGCCTGCATGTGGATCGGCTCCAGCGTGTCGCAGGAGCAGGACGGAGAGGGGACACACGGGCTCCGCGTGGCCGGGCCGCACCGGGGAGCCCTCAGATGGTCGGGGTCAGGGACGCAGACCCTCTCCCGTGACACGTGCTGCGCCACCAACACCGTCTCCAGGTCCCCCTGCCATTTATTAGGCATTTTAACAGGAACGGAGCATTAACGGGGCCTTCAGATGAGGAAGACAATTGAAAAACCTCCAAGAAAGGAAATATCTTATTAATTCATTAAGTCAAACTGCTTGTATCTACACTTGTATGACTAGAATTATGGTTCATTAACTTCATTTCTTTATATGAGTTAATTAGCTCAGAGGAGGCCAGAAATTAATTACCAGCTTATATAGTTTGTGCAGAATGGCATTCTGTTTATTTAGTTTCTCCTATTAACTTTTAATCTCTTCAAACAATAAAAGAGGTAATTAGTATTTTATAAACAAAAATGCATACAACAAAGGCAAATAATTTGCCAAATACTGAGGTTCCTGTGAGGCCCCGAGAGTGGGGTGGGTGACGTCACGGGGTCTTCAGTGGGAACCAGGAGCGCTAGGGTGGCACGGGCGGTGGGCGCGAGCGGATGGCTCCCCCGATTGCCCGTGTGGAGCATAGCCCTGTCACCTCCCGGGATGCACTTGCGGCAGGGTCGGCAGGACGCTCCTCCTGTACACAAGCCGGGCTCCGTCGCTGCAGTGCCCGGCTGCCTCGGTGACTGGTGCGCGAGCGTTAGTTAACACCAGCGCCTGGTGCACGTTCTGCAGCATCTTGCAGTGGTGAGAAGAAGGCATGAGAGGAGGAACGCAGATGGCTGTGGGTGAGCCACACCGGGTGTTTTACCATCACCCCAAGCCCTGACGGAACCCAGCCACCCTGCCATCTTCACCGAATCGCATCTCAGGAATTCAACATCGTGATCTCCTTCTGAAGCTTCCAAGGAGATGTGCACAGCGTGTGCACTTGGCTACTTCCTAGCCAGATATTTAATGAATTACAGGAGTTATTTAATCAATGTATTTTGTTAGCGTAACATTAATATTAATTAAATGTTCATTACAAAAATTGGATCCGTAACAGCCTCTAAGCACGGCCTCCAAGTGCGGTGCCGAAGCCCGCTCCCAGCGGGACGCAGCTCCCCATGAGGCTTTTCTCAGACACGAAATGCCCTACAAGTCGCTCCCACACACGCCGCTTCCCTCAGAGTAACAGCCGGGACTACAGAGGGCCACGGCGTGGGCGGTCCCCCGGGCTGGCGACAGAGGCTCCGACAGGCACAGGAAGAGCAGGGGCCCCCACGTGCCAGCAGTGTGCGGAGGAGCCGGTGAAAGGGGCGTCCAACCTCGGGGACTACTGCCCGCCTCCCTTTCCTCCAGGGACAGCGGCTGTTCCCTCCGCATTCTGGCGCTGACCGTGCCGGTACCCGGAGGACAAACAGCTCTGCAGCCGCCTTGAATTCTTGGTTGGAAGGGTTGACAGCGTCAGAATGGATTCGAACCTGGGACACAATGGAACGTTTCTTCTGAGCTGTGCTCTGCCTGGCTTCCTCTGCTTCTCTGTTCTGCCCCGAGTCACAGAGGTGCCGGTGCCTTACCGCAGCCGCCATGGTCAGCGCAAACCAGGCGGCACGCTGGAGATGCCCGGCCGCTCTGTGAGCCCCGGGGAGTGTCTACCAGAGGCTCAGCCCTTGGAAGTCTCCAAACAGAGCGACCGCTTCCCGAGCGCTGGTGTTTGGGTGTGGGGAGTCGGGCTGGGTCCGCGTTGGACCTGTTGTTTGTACGCGTGGGTTCCCTGGGCACAAGGCTCTGCCCCTCCATGTGAAGAGGAGGGAATCCCGCTTCTCCCGTGTCCACAAATGGGACTCTGCAGAGCTGAGCACTCTGGGACATGTCCTCCCCGTGGGCACTCACCTCCCCACCCCGCCAGCTCCGCGTCTGGGTCAGGTTCCACGCGAACCTCCCCTGTGCTGAGTCGCCCACTGTCACAGCTTTCCAGTCTGCAGGGTTTCCCACACTCCCCGCCTGTGTCTGTCGCCTTCCGTGGTTTAGAAACTCCCCGTTTGGCAATTCCAGAGCCTCCAGTTGTGTTTTCCCCACTTCGGGCTGCATTTCTTCCCTTCATGTATTCATTCCTCTGAAAAATGAAGATTTTTCCTGGCATTCCTGAAGCTCGTTACTCCTTCACAAGTCTTCCCGTGCAGTGTCTGTCGGTAGTGTGCACAGGGCTCTCACATCTGTGTGGCCCAGGGCCAGAGGCTGACCACACTGCCGAGAGCCAGAGGAGAGAGTGCGAGAGGGCGGGCGGGCGAGCGAGAGAACCCGTTTTCTGATTTAATGGGAAACTTCTCCTTGAACCGCCCTCTGCGGGGATCTTTTCCTACGGAGCTGAGGACCCTTAGCAAACACGCTGCAACTCGTTTCATGCAATCGCGCTTTCAGAGGTGAGGGGTTTTAAACCTAGAAACGTCAGGTCAGTCCAGGGGACCTGGTAAGAGCCAGACCTCTCCCTGAGGTGCAGGTGCATCTCGATTCCATCTAAAGTCACTCTCATTTCTTATAAATTAATAAATCAAATATTTTGGCGATATGTCCTGAGCCTTTGCAAATCCCAGATTCCTCTTGAGCACATAAAAATTCAAGAATGTGGATGTCGGCTGTAGACTGGTTTATTCACCAAAGGATGGGACCACCCTGTGGCACGGGCTGACACCTGTGCCTTGTAACCATCACGTGGCCGCCTGCCGGGCCCGGTGGGGCTGCTACAGGAACAGAAAACTGAGCCTGCCGAGGGCCCTTGCGGCCTGGCCCCGTGTGCTGCAGGGATGTGCACGGTAAATGCAGATCTGGCATTTGGGCAAGGCAGACCCAAGGGCCTGCTGGGTGCCCCATCTGGCTGCCCTGCCCCAGCCACGACCTGGTCAGGGCAGGTGGCACGGCTTCCTGTTGTCACCACTCCAAGGAAGAGGCAGCTTCCCTCTGTGCCCTGCTGGGTTAGTTTGTTTGTAGGTTCTGCAGGTGAGGGAAGGGCGCGGGTAGGAAAGGTTTCCCCCAGGGGCTGCCTCTGAGTCCAGGGAGAGCCAGTCTGAACGGCGGGTGCCAGTCCTGGGAGGTGATCACGGCCAGGAGCTGCGGGCCACCAAGGTGAGGCCCTCGGACACAGCGGGCATCAGGCCTGCATCTCGCCCATTCCTGGGCTCGGCAAAGCCTAGCCACCCCCTGGGTGCCCCAGTCCCGGTTCTCCTGAGTCCTTCCCGGACACATGCACATTCATGCTGTGCACGGAGCAGCGACGACACTGCCCAGGAACTGGATTCCTAGGGGAGTCGGAGTCTCGCACCTGGCTGCTAAGAACATTCCGGCAACATTCATCCACCATCAACTCCTCCATCTCCACTAGGATCTGTACCTGGCCATAGCACCCACCCAGTCCACCCCACGCTAACCTGACGGATGCTCACCTTCCTTGTCACGTCTCCAAGTCCCTCCCTCTGCACGTTAGAGTTGGGCCAATCCTGTGTGTGTGTGTGCATGTGTGTGCACATGTGTGCCTGTGTGTGCACATGTGTGCACGTGTGTGTGCACGTGTGTATGCGACAATGGGCCTGCATTTATTCATGACCGTGCTGGAAGCTCTGGGCCAGGCGTGGCTGCTTGCTGAGGAGGTACGATGGAGGCCAGGGCAGAAGAGAGCAAAGCTGGAGGCTTCCAGGGTCCCAGGCCAAAGTGAGTTGAAATCAAGAGCGATGTGAGGAAGCCAGGCGAAACACAGGACCGCGTTGTCTGTCATTTGGTGACTGCACGTCTGAGCTGCAAGTGTGACAGGTGCACTTGGTCCATTGCATTCTGCTCTGCTTAACCTTTTGGTGCACAGACATAGACGGACACGCGGGCACATGCACACACGCACGAGCACATTGGAAAGCTAGTGGAAACCGAACGCCTGAAAGCTGTGTGCCAGTGAGCGTACACACGTGTGTTCCCTTCCTTTGCTGACACCCAGACGGAGTGAGCAATCCCACCTGTACTTCCCCCTCCCACTCCGATGGTGGCCAGGCCCTGGGAGCTCAGGGGCCCCGGGCACGGGGGCAGGCTCGGGCAGGGGCTACCAGAAGGCCCGGCCTGGGAGGGGAGGCGGTGCCGCCCTCTGCTCCCCGTGCGTGGCTGGGCCGCTGCCCTCCCCGTGCGCCCGGCATATTGAGTGCTGCCAGCCGAGATGAAGAGAAGCAGATAATGACGGGGCTGCGGTGACGGAGCGCGGGGCCGGGGTCGCCGAGGTTTCCCGCTGAACAAATTGAGTCACATCTACTCCTCATCCATTATTTAGGGGTGATTGGCCAGGCTTGGCTTCTATGGATTTGATAATCATTCAGATGTCCATATTTAATATGTAACATAAATTTCTCTTGTGGATGCCAATGGCTTGTCACCGCCGGACAACAACGCATAACAGGAGAGATAACGTATGGAGCCTCAGAAATATTTGACAGAAATAAATATGGAAGAGGAGGCAGATAATGGAAGCTGCTCCGCCGCCTGCCAGCCCGCCTCCCCTCACACTGGACAGCCCCTTCCGACGCCGGGATTGCCGCCGCCGCCGCCGCCGCGCCTTGGCCCGCGCGCTGGGGATGAGCACACAGCAGATGTTACTCTGCAGGCTAACAGATACATCACCCCTGATAACGGATGACAAATGTTGTTCCATATTGTGTCAGACAAAACCGGGGCTCTTGCAGAACAAGTGCTACAGCTGGAATAGGATATTTTAACACGGTTACCTAAGGAGAAGACACACGCAGCCGCCGGCTCCCGAGGTGTCCAGGCTGCGCTGAGGCGGTGGCTGGCTCAGGAGCCGCCGTGGACGAGAGCCCGGGCCCGCGGGGAGCTGCGGCTGCTTCACCGGCACAGGCCGGGGACACAGGTGGGAGCAGCTCGTCACCCCATGGGCTGTGACCACCCGGGAGCAGGGCGCTGGACACGGCAGCCGATGCTCCGGTTCCCTGAGCTACAGCGCCAGCTTCACGCGCCAATGCCAAGGCTGCCCGTCGGCCTGTGACCCCTGTGTGTGCCACGTTGAGGCCTCGCCCCCCTCCCCGCACTGCCGGCAGAGCTGGGGTCCTCTGTACCCCTCTGTTTATTCATTCTGCATCCTCCGCTGCCCAAAACCTGTAAATTCCCATCTGCAACCTTCGGCAGGGCCACGCTTCCAGGCAGCTCAGCGCCTGCGGAGCGGCCACCACGTCCTGTTCCCGGCCTGTCTTCCCACCGCACCCTCGGCATCTTCCGGGAGACCCTGGCCTGCGCACCCAGGGGCAGCCACCGCGCCGCCCGCACAGACGCTCACAGAGACGCTGCGGCGACAGCAGGGCGGGCGGCGCTGCGTCTCTCCCCGGCTCACCATGAACTTTGCCTCACCTACCCCTTCCTGCCCGAGCCGGTGTGTGCCAGCGCCCGTGTTTTCCCCAAGCAATTTTCTACGATGAGACGGTAACAGTTGTTTGTCTGATAAAGCACGTACTATTTAGAACACAGATGTTTGATTATTATTTATTTCTCTCTGAAGCCCACTAATTCAGTCCCAAATGATCCTTTTTTCCCTTTTGCTTAAATTTAATTTGGAATGTATGTTGTTGGTAAGTGACAGATAGTTTAATTATTAATAGGATCCGGTAATGCAAGGCACCGTAGTTTTCAACTCTTTTGGGGCCAAAACACCACCACCCCCTTCCTCCCTTAGCTTCTAGGGCTCCTTGCTGAATACCAAGGTAATTACAAGATGCACGACAAACCCACACCGATTCTCTCCCTGCCCCAGCATGTGGGTTTCTGTGGGTGCCACTCACCCTCACTGCAGCTCGGCGATGCCCCGGCACGGCCTCTGTGTGGCCTTCGGGAGTGCCGCCATGCGCACCTCACCTGGGTGATCCTGGGGGAGGGGCTCGCCGGAAACCTGCACCTGCCGAAAAGCCGGTCAGAGCATTGGTCAGGCGATCTGGGTGGAGGAGGCCCGCACACAACAAGGGATGGGGCGGGGGTGGTCCGCAGAGCAGTGTCCCACAGGATGGAGCGCTCCACGCTTGTTACCTCCGTCGGAGCCCACGGTGATAAAGCGAGCGTGGGCCCTGGGCGGGCCGCTCGGTCTCACAGCTGCTTTTTGACTCAAAGCCAGCAGGTTCAGCCTTGTGGCCGGTCATAAGGAGGCCAGGGCAAGGCCTGCTGGAGAGGCAGAGAGGCGGCCTGGCTCATCCCCCGAGACAGGGCTGGAGGCACACAGGCCCCTGCCGCTGACAGCCGGCTCCATCCTGGAGAACGCGGGGACCTCCGGGGCAGGAGACCGCCCCCGCCTCACCCTTCAACCTGGGGTCGCCCCTATCCGCGCCGTTTCTGTCACAGAACCCGGTGCAGCTTCAGAAATGGAAAATTTCCGTTGTCTTCCGTATGGAAACAGGAGCACCCAAGAGCCCTAACGCCCTCTGTCCATCCTGACCCACTGGGGCCCAGCCCTCCATGGTCCACACACACCTAAGCAGAAGTCGGCACCCCGATTAGCTGCACACACACAAAACCAAGAGGTGATTGTCAGTACTGGACCCCAGTGCCTCGTGCTTGGCCACTGCCAGTTTCCCTGTCTCTGAAAGCAGAGAGCATATAACTCGTGTTCACGTGTGAGCCTGGTGCATGTGAGACGTAACCCATGCTCACATGTGAGCCTGGCCTGTGCAGGATGTAACCCATGTTCACGTGTGAGCTTGGTGGGTGTGGGATGTAATCCATGTTCACATGTAAATCTGCTGATGTGATATAACCTGTGCACATGTGTGAGCCTGGCCCGTGTGAGATATAACCTGTGTTGACATGTGAGCCTGACCCATGTGGGATGTAACCCATGTTCACATGTGAGATATAACCCGTGTTCACATGTGAGCCTGGCCCGTGTGGGATGTAACTCATGCTCCCCAATGAGGGTTGTAAGCAGTGGAATCGCCATGGGGCGTGGTTGGACCCGAAGGCTAACCCTGGAGGCAGTTCAGTGGGGTCATTTTCCCACGACACTAGCACACGTGCAGGAAGACAGAGCCAAGCACGTCTGCACGTGGGCAGTGAGGCGACAGTGCAGCTGTGAGCAGGCTGAGGCACAGCCGGTGAGGCCACACTGCGGGGGTGGGGGGGGGCTGAGCCAGGCCTGCCGAGTGTCCCACCTGAGTGTCCCACGCTGTGCCCACAGAGGAGCCCCCAGGCCTCTGGGAGCCGGCACTGGCGTGGTAGCATCCGACTTCAGGAGATGGCGCTTGGGTTTCCCACCCCTGGCTCTGGCCGAGGGCAGGTGGGGAGCAGCGGCCCTGTGCACAGGCAGTTGTCTGCTGTGCGGGCAGCGCGGGCTGTGGTCCCCCAGGGCCCTGTGCGACACTCACCGCTGAGGGAGGCCCCTGCCCCTGCCCCTGCCTCGCCCTGGGAGTGCAGGTCAGGCTCAAGGCGCTCCGGACATCCTGCTCTGAGGCTCCCTTCAAAAGTCCTTGTGTTTCCTCTCTCCTCCTGCTCCTCCTGTGGGAGTGCTTTATGCGATTTTTGAAAAGTGGAGCAGCATTAACATAATAATTAAGGAGCTGGCTGAGCAGGAGGTGGGGAGTGCCAGGCAGGCTGGGCGGCCCCAGCCGGTGCCCACGCTGTGGGTCTCCAGCTGGGCAGGGAAACAGAGCTTTCCGACAGGGCGGGAGTCTGCAGGACCCGGCTCGGGGGTCTCAGCTTCACCCTCGGCAGCTTGACTGAATGTGGTTTTCCTGACGCTGGCTTTATTTTTTAAAAATTTCTTTAACTGGAAAAAATAAAACTAAAGAGCAAGCTCTTGGAGGAGCGGCTGCTTGCTGTGCGGTTTGGGGGTGGAGGCACAACAGGACAAGGTGCCCTTCTTTGAAGGGAACAGTGGCCAGGGCCCCTGGGGACCACACGCTCCTGCTGAGGGCTGCACCTCGGCGTGTTATGTACAAGCGCCGCCCGCGATCCAGGGCAGCGGGGAGACGCTGCGTCCTTTCTCTCCGAGGGGCTGAGACCCCAGCCCCTGAACGGGGCCGGGGCCAGTGGAGGGAGCAGATGGACTGCCCGAGCCGCGGGCAGAGGGCGGCCTCGCGGGCACACGGTGCACTCTGGGTGTGGTTGCTGGCTCCTCCCCAAGGAGAGCTGGAGGCCACGCACCAGGGCAGGGGGGCTGGCCCCCTGAGGACCAGGCCCGGGCGCCCTGCACCCCAGTGGAGTCTCCGGGACCCTCTGGGGTCTGTCGGTGGGCGCTCCTGGGTGCTACCTGCTCAGGGCTCTCCGAAGCAACACTTGCCGAGTCAGGCCCCTCCTGCCCCAGACGACACACACAAAGCGGGGTCCCAGGGACCTGAGTGTCCCACGCTGTGCCCACAGAGGAGCCCCCAGGCCTCTGGGAGCCGGCACTGGCGTGGTAGCATCCGACTTCAGGAGATGGCGCTTGGGTTTCTCACCCCTGGCTCTGGCCAGGTGGAGGCGCCGCCCTTGGTGACACCCCCACCCCCCACCCCTCCACGCAACCAGGACTCCTGGCCACCCAGCCGATCATGAGAAGGGCAATTTTATTTTTCACAGACTTCGGTAAGCATCCTGGCAGGCTCTCTGTGCAGCCTGAGCTATTTTCTGTGAAATTGAAACAGTGATTTGCCATCCTAAGATTTTCCCATTAAAATAATCTAAGAACCAAAGCATAATACATATGTTAATCATTGTTTCATTGTATGCAGGATGCATCCAGAGAATGAGTTATTTTTCCCTCCTGCACTATTCTGAGTGAAATGTCTCAAGCTTTGATTTCCTTCTCATCCTTTTGGCTTTGTTCTAAAACCTTGAAAATCAGAGTCACTGAACCTCTGCTCTGGCTTTGTGATGGATGAGTGAGAGGAGAACGCAGCAATTCGTCTCCAAAGACGCCACTGTAGCAACACAGCTGACCTGGCCCCCAGAGCGTCCTGTGGCTGATGGTGTGACCGCAGGTGGATGCCCTTTCTGCGGGAAACAGCATGCTGGCCGGGGCGGAAGGGCCGGGCAGGGGAGCAGGGGCCCTGGCCCCCCGATGCCGCCTCCTCCGCCACCCTGGGGCGCCCTCCTGGCCGGCAGAAGAGGAGAATCGCGTGCCTTAGGTCTGTGGTGTGCAAGTGATTCGTGCCTATGAAGGGCTGCCCCAAGGTACCACTTCCAGGACACATAAGGAGCTTTGCAAACATGCGGGTGACCTTGGCCAGATCAGAAAGGGAGGTGTGGAGGCAGAGGAGCACCCCGCCTGCTGGGGTCTCCCCGGGAAAGCGCGGAAGTGACCAAGCAAGCCACCGCATTGCATTCACTTTCCAAATCTGATTTCCAGTTTCTGGTTAAGAAAGTGCGGATGGGAACCCCGAGTTCTGCCTCCAGGTCGGCGGCTGGGGAGAATCCGGGGGCCGACAGTTTATCTTGGGCCGTGCAGGTGCTGTTGACACACTAAGGGCAGCGTTCACACCTCGGAACTGGACCTTGAACTCGGACTCACTGGAAATCTGTAGACGCTGTTGTCAGCATTACTCAGGGTCAGATACGAAAACGCCTATGGTCGAGGTGGAGGAGCACGGAGCAAGAGGCCGCAGCCATGTTCTCGCAGCGGGTGGCGTGTGCGATCGCGGTGCAGGCTCCCACCTCTGTGCAGTGTAGAGGCTGCGCTGCGACCCTGCCCCACGTGCAGAGGGCTCTCACGGCTTTCCCATGAGCCCAGCAGCTCAGGCATGGCTGGCAGCCGCCGCACTCTGCTGGGTAGCGCCCAGTCTCCTCCTCGCAGCACGGCTGGGCTGGGCCTCCTTGGCCGGCCACCTGCTCCAGGCTCTCCTGGGCTCCTGCACACTGAGGAAGAGCGGCCGGCGAGAGCCCTGTGAGGCGGAACCCATGGCTCTGAAGGAAGCAGAGGGCGAGGAGGGGCCCTGGTGACAGTGACAGTGGGAATCAGAGCGTAGGGTTGGGGACAGCGTTTGGGAGGTTCTGTGCATGGTGCGTCCCGCCCGGGCCTTCCTCTGTGCCGTGCTAAGGGTGCAGGGAGCTCGCTGAGCAGGGGCGCCGTCCCCTGCCAGGCCGGGCAGCTGCTCTCACCGCTCACAGCGACAAGGGTGGAACTGAACTCTCAGAGGCCAGGGTGCACCTGCGTCTGTCAAGGTGTCACAGACCTGGCCCGGGCTCAGTGTCCTGCTGGATGGTCCAGATTTGAAAGCAGAATCTCAGGGGGACGCAGTACGCCCCAGCCCAGGATGGCTCGGCAGCTTAGCCGTTCGCCAACGGTGCTCGCGGTAGCTCTGATGCCCTGCGGAGTCAATTTCCCTCGTTCCATCTTTCCTCCTCCCGGGAATACGTGGGAACCAGGAATCTCCTCTGTCTGCAGCGACTTCTCCGTATTGCCGGGTCAGACCCGCCCAACCCAGGGGCTCGTGCAGACCCAGATGAGGAAGACGCCAGCTGTCCCCGGAAGAGGTGGGAGCCGGCTCTCCTCCCTGGGCCCCGCAAGCTGTCTGCTCCCCCCACTGCTCTCTCTGTCTGTGGGACACCAAAGTGACCAGTACAGCAATGTCCACTGGGCAGGAGCCCTGTCCCAGGACCCTCAGCACGGCTGGTTTGCGTGGCGGCTGCTGTGTCGCCCAGGAGACGGGCGGGGAGCAGAGCAAGAGCCCCCGGGGCGCCACCTGCCCTGACGCCAGGGCCTGGGCGGAGCTCACGCTGGTCTGGACCAAGGGGCACAGTCCCTGCCACGGGAGTGGATTCCCCGCCCAACCTCGAGGGCACACTCACACAGGCCTCTGTGTCCAGTCGGTGGCAGCCTCCCACCCTGCCCTAATCACACTCCACGCCAACGGGGTCGCGTGGGGCGTGGGCAGCCGTGACAGGAAGTTGGAGCCTTGCGCCATGCACGGGCCTGGCCTCGCCCATCGCAGGCCGTCGTGGGGAGTGCACGTCCCCAGCATGCGGCAGGGCGGCGTCCATGCTCCCCGGCTCTGCCAGACCCCCACGGTGGTTCTCAACGCCGACACCGCCAGGCAGCCCCCCAGCTTGCGCTTCTGGGCAGCCGTTCGTCACTGGCACACTTCAGGGTACAGTCCCCACTGCTCCCCATCGCCTTCCTGTTGCGAGTTTGAGGAACGCAGGCAGGTGGGGAGGGCGGGCGGGCGAGTCTGTGGCCCGAGTTCAGGTTCAGCTCCCCGGGGGAGGCCGTGCTCCGCGGCTCACAGACTGTGAATTGCAGTGTGCTCATTGTCCTGTAAAGTCTCTGTGGGAATTTTGGCTTTAGGCAGTACACTAACGCTCTCCCTCCCCTTTAATTAGAAGATTCCAGAAGAAAGTTCCTCCTTTCTCAATGCAACGACAGCGTGTACTCTCGGCTGAGGCGTCTTCCTCACAGGGCCACACTCGGTGTCTGGTACGCCACAGAGACCTACTGGTCGACCCATTCGTGTTTCGCACTCTAAATCGGCCCAACGTAGCCCCAGGCAGCAAGGCCCCAGGCCAGGGTCTCCGTGACCTTCAGGGGCCCCAGACAGGGCTCTGAGGCAGCTCTGCCCGGAGCTTTCCCCGGTGTCTCTGCCCGGTCACAGGTCACAGGTCACAGGTCACAGGTCGGCCGTTCCCTCTCCTGCAGGTTCTGCATGCAAATTGTGTCCCAATTTCTCCAAAGATTTTACTTCGGAATCGGTCTCCTTTCTCCTCGGCCCCCCGCCTGGCGGACATGGCTCTCTCTGGCTACTGCGTGCCAGGCTCGGCGCAGGAAGTGGCTCTGGCCCTGTCCCCTGAGGCCTGGGGGAGCCAGGAGTCCCCTTCCCTCGGGGACGCTGGCTTGGGGCGGGCTCACCGCACGGGGCTGGCAGAGCCCGGTGTCGCCTCCCTGTGGGAGGACAGGGCTTGTGGAGCCACGGCGACCTCCGTCCTGAGGGCTGTGGGACACGGGCCGCAGAGGGAGGGCCTGGCCGGGTTCCCTGCGCAGGAGCACTGGACGCGGCTCCTGGCGAGACAGGGAGGTGAGCTGTGATGGGGGCAGAGCACGCTCGCTTCCGACAGCTCCGCTGAATCCATCGATTCTAAGTCAGCCACGTATTGACAGGAAGCAAACCAGATCAGCTGAGAAGGATCAGGTCTTAATCTACCAGCGGCCTGTGGACGGCCGCCACGTGAGCCCCCGGTCGCCCCCAGAGCTGTTCCTGGGTGGGGCAGGGGTACACGCATGTGACCCGACCCCAGCAGGTAAGAGCAGAGTGCCACAGCCTTGCAGGAAGGAAATCCGCGCGGGCAGCTCTTTAAAAGGAGCTGGATTCACCCTGGCCTCAGGGAAGAGGGCCATGGCGGAGGGCGGGGGCGGGGAAGCGGTGACCTGTGCCCGGCTCCGCGGCCCTCCCGGTCCCCCCGCGCTGCCCGCGAAGACGGCGCTGCCTCGTTTGTGGGCCGAGTCTCCCCGGCCTCCTCCCCCTGCCCGCCGGCTCAGCTTGGCACACCAGCACAAACAAACTTTGTTAACGGCCTTAAACTTGGAAGGCTCGCTTTTTAAATATTTGCCGCTACATAATTGAAACAGCTGTTTTAATGAGATACCTACTGTCATCATTTTACCCTGGCTGAGCTGGGTGACAACAAAGCACTAATAACGAATTCAATAATAATTAACTCGGGTCATCTGCTCATCTGTCACGGCCCATCAGCTTTAGGGAGAGAGATCCCAGTGAAGTTCTCTCTTTGGTGAGCTTCCCAAAACTCTGTAATAAAACGCTTAGAGAGGACTCTAGGTAGCCCTTCAAAAGTTCTAAGCAAACTGGTAAGTAGGTTAATTAAATTTTATGCATGTTTAAATGCTAATGATTGCATTCTGACATTACAGTGTAATCTGATATGGAATGATGTCATGCAGTCCGCGGTTTTAGTGCCTGAGCACATTTCCACCGGCACGCAGCGGCAGCTCTGGGTCATTGATCGAAGGGCAGGAAGCTGACAGCGGCCTGGGGAAGCCGGGTTTCTCGGTCCCGCAACGCGTCTGGTGCATGCTAATCAGGAAGGCGGCAGACAGCAATGGCTGGGAGCCCAGCAGCAAGCCGGGGAGGCCAGCGAGGTCCGCCTCCCGCGCCCGCTTCCCAGCCCCGCTCCTGGCGCCGCGCGTGGAATGGAGAGATCCGCCCGCTCGGGGAGACTCTAACAATGAGCGTGAGGTCCGCGGCCGTCCTCTGCCGTGACCACTGCAGCCAGCACACTGTCAATACTCCTGAGAGAGGGCAGGACTTAGATGGGCGCGCTTTTGCTTACACGCAGGAAATGAGAGACATTATCAATGCTGCAGACAAATGGCTCCAATTACGCAGGGAACTTAGGGCGGCGCTTCTCAAACTGTACCGGGCACAGGGACCATCTGGAGCGGGTCGGGGAGGGGGACTGCAGGGGTCCAGGGTCTGGCCCGCAGGGCTGTGATCCTAGAGGCTCCCAGGTGGTCCTGGAGCTGCTGGGAGGAGCGTGGCCCCCAGGATACCTGCACCCTGGCTGGGTGGGTTCTGGATGGAAGGCGGCGGGAGCCCGTGCGCAGCTGCCCTGAAGCCAAATCCGGCCAGCTCCCCACCGCGATGGCGCTTTGCCTGAGTGGTCTCCATGCGTTCACACCAAGGCGTCCACAGCTCCTTTCAAATGAACTGCCGTGTGCTGAGCGGTGCCCCAGCAAGGAGACGGGATCTCTCCCGTCCACTCCGAAGCGGAGCTTCACGGTGTCTGCGTCTCACACAGACACAGCTCAGCTCCACGACCCCCGGAAGTGAGGCTGTGGCAGGGGCGGCGTCTCACGCGCAGTGCCAGGGCAGGACCCCAGCTCTCCCACCCCCAAAGGGCGCAGGGGAACCAGGAAGCTGGGAACAGTCTCCCCGCTCCTGAGCTGAGACTGGGGAGCTCTCTGTAGCACCGAGGACCCAAATCAGCGGCTGCTCGCATCTTCCAGGAGCTGCGTTTTGTTCGCGGTTGGAGGGAATGGGATGGGAGCAGCGGAGGGGCAGCCTTGGGGTGCGGTGACCGAGACTGCGCACAGGGTGTCGGCCATCTGATTCACAGCTGAGCATTGTAGTGTTCCTCCCCAGTGCGGCCGGCTCCAGCCTCCCAGCCGGGCGTTGGAGCCGGGGAGCTGAGACAAACAGCGCCTGCCTCACCAGCAGGGAGCCCCTCGGCCCTAGCTCTTCTTCCTGGCGCACCAGAACGGCCTTCAGGATGCCCAGCAATGCCCACGGCATCGGCAGGGACGTTCAGCCTGCGCCAGCGCGCACACTTGGGTAGTGAGCGGGACCGCTGGCCACCGTCTGCGGGCCTCACTAGCCCTGAGAGCAGGCTCCGAGGGGGGGCGCCCGCCTCTGTGTCCAACACTGGTTCCTGGAGAAGATGAGAGAGGCCGGTGTGCTCCCCTGCGCTGCACAGGGGGCCCTGGGCGCCGCGGCTGGGTGGCCTGGGATTTGGCCATTCTGATCTATTAGCTGTTCATCTTGTCCTTGCAGATTGCGCAAAATGCAGAGCCGCTGAGCAGACACAGTGGAGAGGAGCCGAGGCTCAGCACGACACGAGGGAGCTGCCCAAACGACTCACAGCCTGGGTTAGGTGGCCCCAGAAACAGACAAGAGCAAATTCCAAACCGGACTTCATCTAAAGGTAAACCTTTTGTGCACCGAATGACATTACCCAGACAGGAAAATGCGGCCACCAGAATGGTGGAGAATACCAGCTACCTGCGTGTCTGAGGAGGGATGGGATCCAGAACACAGGGAAGAGCTCCCCGTGCCAGCACACACGCACCGCAGCTCAGATCAAGCACGGGAAGAAGACGCTGCCTCAAAGAGAAGCAGGTGGCCCGCAGCGCACAAAAGGTGCTCGCCTGCCGTGTCAGCGAAGCTCCAGCCAGAGCACAGAGGTGTCTCGGAGCTCGTGTTGATGAAAAAAGCAAAGCCGAGCCCCAGGGCTGGCGAGCAAGAGGAGAGCGGGCGCCAAGCACTGCGGTGAGACGGCCAGCGGTGTCCTCACAACACGGGCACAGCGTGGCCGCGTCGCCGGGCAGGTGCACAGAGAACGGAAGGCAAGGACTGGGCGAGTCACAGGGACCGGCTGGTAGCAGGACAGCATCCAACGCCCCCTCCCAAGGAACGCGCCAATAGAAGCGGGGCTGGGGGCTCGGGGCTCGGGGCTGGGGGCTCGGGGCTCGGGGCTCGGGGCTGGGGGCTTGGGGCTCGGGGCTCGGGGCTCGGGGCTCAGGCTCCAGCATGGTCAGCTGTGGGGACACTATGCCGGCACGGCGGACCAGCCTCAGAAGGACCCGTGCCGTGCGGTCGCCTCACCTGGGGTCCCTGGCGGCCAGACTCACAGAGGTAGAATGAAGCAGGGTGGGGCCAGGGCTCAGGGACAGGGCGTGGAGTTACTGCATAAGGAGACGAGTCCAGGGCCTGGACGGTGCTGATTGGTGCACGGTTGGACTGTGGTAGGACTTAGCACCATGCACCTGCATGTGCACACATGGGTGCGGTGGGCAGATTACGTTGTGAGTATTTTAGCACTGGGCGAATGTCATGGGAACCCATGAGCACACAGAGGCCTGGCCACCAAGGAGCGGCCCCGTGCCTGTCCTCTTCCCGCCTGGGTCTCTGCAGGAGCGGATGGCTAGCAGACAAGGGCAGGGCTTGCCCCTTGCAGAAATCCCCAGCAGAGTGGGAAGACACTGGGTATGTGCTTCAGCACCCGGGGAGCGTGGACGACGCCTTTGCTGCTGCACCTGTGTGCCTGCGTCCATCTGAGGGGACCCTGGCTCGTTCTCGGGTCAGGGTTGTTATGAGGGAGCAGGTCTGGAGCCCCCATGGTACACCCTCACCGTAATGCTGTCCATCACGCAAGGCAGCCAGCGTCTCTCACCAGAGGCGAAGTTGACGGGGCTGTCCAGTCCGGAAATGTCAGTCTGCAATATTGTGAGCTAAATCAACCTGCTTTTAAAATACAGTATTAACCAGCCCCGGTGTGTTGTTGCAGCAACAGGACTGACAGCCGCCTGGGACGCTCCCCCGCCCCGCCCCCCAGATGTCAGGGGCCTTTCATAAAGACGGTTGGCAGGGTCGCCGGCTGTTAGCTACGTGGAAAACCAACGTGCAGACCTGTGGGGCTTCAGTTCCGGCTCTGACGCTTAAATCAGGGGAGCTGTTGCGGCTGACCTGGAGCCTGAGAATGCTGGAGAGGAAGGCACGAGGACACGGCTTTGTGTAAAAGCTCCGGGGAGCTGTGGGCATGGTGGAAACCAGCAGCCCCGAGTCCCGAGAGGCAAGTCCAGAGCCACAGCCAGGAGCCACGTGCCTGGACCGGAAGCGGCGGCAGGAGGCTGGACGGCAGTTCCCATGCGTGTTGGAGGAAGGTGTGGAGAGGCCAGCAGGGCCCACAGCCACTGAGGGTCGCCCACAGCCACCGAGGTCGTCCACAGCCACCGAGGTCGCCCACAGCCACTGAGGGTCGCCCACAGCCACCGAGGTCGCCCACAGCCACCGAGGTCGCCCATAGCCACTGAGGGTCGCCACAGCCACCGAGGTCGCCCACAGCCACCGAGTCGCCCACAGCCACTGAGGTTGCCCACAGCCACCGAGGTCACCCACAGCCACCGAGGGTCGCCCACAGCCACCGAGGGTCGCCCACAGCCACTGAGGGTCACCCACAGCCACCGAGGTCGCCCACAGCCACTGAGGGTCGCCCACAGCCACCGAGGTCGCCCACAGCCACCGAGTCGCCCACAGCCACTGAGGGTCGCTTACAGCCACCGAGGGTCGCCCACAGCCACCGAGGTCGCCCACAGCAACCGAGGGTCCCCCACACAGCCACTGAGAGTCCCCCACAGCAACCGAGGGTCCCCCACAACCACTGAGGGTCCCACACTGCTACCGAGGATCCCATACACAGCCGCTGAGGGGCCCACACACAGCTGCTGAGGGGCCCACACACTGTGGCCAAAGGTCCCACACACAGATGCTGATGGTCCCACACACAGCCACTGAAGGTCCCCCACAGCCACCGAGGGTCCCCCACTGCTGCTGAGGGGCCCACACACAGCTGCAAGAGTCCCCCCCCCAGCTGTGAGAGTCCCACACACACACAGCTGTGAGAGTCCCACACACACACAGCTGCCAAGGGTCCCCCACACACCCAGCAAACAAGGGTCCCACACACACAGCCACCGAGGGTCCCCCACAGCCACTGAGGGTGTCACACACTGCCCAAGGGTGCCCCACACAGTTGCTGAGGGTCTGGCACTTCTGGCGTCACCTGCAGGAGCTCCACCCCAGGAAGGTGTCCCAGTGGCTCAGGCGGGGGAGGGGCGGAGGCCGGGCTGTCCTCCAGGAAAGCGGCTCCTCGCAGAGATGCGAACTGACCAGAGATCTGCCCGGCTGCGAGAGGGCCCTTCCCACCTGCAGCCCTCCTGTGTCAGATGAGGGGGAGCCTGAGGAAGAGGATGGAACCATGGAATGCCCCTCCCCCACCTTGCCTCTGCAGGGGCGGGGCTCCTGGACAGCGACCCCGGCTCTGGCGGAAAGAGTGGCAGGAGTGTCGGGAAGCCCCGGATCCAGAGCACAGGCGGAAGCAAGGACTGGGGCCAGCACTGTGGCACAGTGGCTTCTGGTGATGCCGGCGTCCCACATGGGCACGGGTTCGAGTCCCGGCTGCTCCACTTCCAGTCCACATTGCAGTCCCTTAGCAGGGTCTGGGAAAGCAGCAGCAGATGGCCCGAGTGCTTGGGCCCTCCTTGGCTGTGCGCAGGTGAAGCCGTCACCGGCACTCTGCATTTCTGCCATCGGCTTTTCTAGTTCAGGCATCGCCTCTGCACTGTCTTAGAGCCGCCGTCTCTGCTTCAGTTACCCGGCTGCTCCTGCAGGCGCAACTTCTGCCAGTGCCCTGCGCGTGTGGATGTGCAGATACTGCCAGTTCCACGTCTGCGACCCCACAGTCAGCCCTGCTTCACGTGCGTGGTGATCCTTGCTGGATCTCCTCTGTTGGTCTTTTTCTTGGCTTTAATCTGCCTTGCAACATTTTGTTGAAACCTAGACATGTAACAGGAGCAGCAACGAGGGGAAAGGGCCTTTGGTGGGACATGGCCTGTTCGTCTGGTCTGTGCCGCCGTAGGTGCCACAGGCTGCCCTTTGCCTTTTTTTTAAGCTTTTATGTATTTATTTGAAAGGCAGAGTTACAGAGTGGGGGGGGGGCGGTCATCATCAGCTGATTCATTCCCTAAATGGCCACACCGGCCAGAGCTGGGCCAGGCAAAGCCAGGAGCCAGGAGCTTCCTCCAGGTCTCCCACGCAGGTGCAGGGGCCTCAAGGACTTGGACCATCTTCCACTGCTTTCCCAGGCCACAGCAGAGATCTGGATTGGAAGTGGAGCAGCCGGGACGTGAAGCAGCACCCACATGGGATGCTGGCACTGTAGGCAGCGGCTTTACCCCCTAGGCCACAGCGCTGGCCCCTGGTCCACTTCCAATCCAGCTCTCTGCTATGGCCTGGGAAAGTGCCCAAGAGCTTGGGCCCCTGCACCCATGAGGGGGACCGAGAGGAAGCTCCTGGCTGCTGGCTTTAGATCAGCTCAACTCCAACCATTACAGTCATTTGGGGAGTGAACCAGCGGATGGAAGACTCTCTCTCTCTCTCTCTCTCTCTCTCTCTCTTTCTGTTTCTACCTCTGTGACTCTTTCAAATAAGTAAAATAAAATAAAATAAAAATGTGAAGAACACAGAATACCAGCAACTGTGTAGCAATTTCAAAATTTCAAAATGGGAATACAAGAAACAGAAGGAAAAGAAGAAATATTTAAAATACTAATGGCTGAGAATTTTCCATAATTGTTGACAAAGAGAGCAAACCACAGAGCTATGAAGCTAAATAGAAACCACACAATATAAGTACCAAAATTCACAGCTAGGATGCCATATTTATGTTACCAAAATCAAGGAATAAACCTTGATAAGAGAAAGATGAAAGAAACAACGTTGCCTATAAAACCAGGGTAAGAGCTGTGGGCAGCTTCTTGTCCGCAGCAGGAATAAGGATGCAGATCTTGGGGGAAAACGAACCTGGAATTCTATACCCAGCTAAATTACCCTTCACAAGTGAGAGAGGAATCATGACGTCCTCAGAGAACAGACAACGAGGCGACAGAGCCAAGGGAACTGCAGTCAGGGAATCGCACCCGATTCCCCAGCAGGAGAATTTTATGTCAGAAACTGCAATCTTCACAGTAAAGGGAGAGGCTGCAAGAGATAATAGAATAAGAGAAAACGAAGCCGTTATTGTTTTTACTCAATTTAAAATTGTTGGGGGCTGGCGCCGTGGTGCAGCAGGTTAATCCTCCGCCTGCAGTGCTGACATCCCATATGAGCGCCGGTTCTAGTCCTGGCTGCTCCTCTTCCGATCCCCCTCTCTGCTGTGGCCCAGGAGGGCAGTGGAGGATGACCCAAGTGCTTGGGCCCCAGCACCTGTGTGGGAGACCAGGAAGAAGCACCTGGCTCCTGGCTTCAGATGGGCACAGCTTCAGCCATTGCAATCATTTGAGGAGTGAACCAATGGAAGGAAGACCTTAGTCTCTGTCTCTCCCTCTCACTGTCTATAACTCTACCTCTCAAATAAATAAATAAAATGTTTTTTTAAAAAAGAAAGTTGATAGTTTAATAAGAATAGCAGTGTTTTCTGTGACTGTAGCATGTGAATAAGTAAAACAAATGCTATAAATAACACAAGAGACCGACTGAGAATGTCGTCCCAGGACGTGAACTACATGTGGATGACAAAGCTTTACTTGAGGGTGAGCTTCAATGCGTTCAGAACGTAGATAGAACACTCCAGGAAGAACACTAAAAATTTGCTTAAGGAATAAATGTAATTGATATGCTATGGAGAAACACAATGAAATTGTGTAAAATGCTCAATTAACAGAGAAAGCAGGAAATGAGGAATAACAGAAAAAGTTACAAACATGGTAGATGTTACCCAGTTATATCAATAATGACCTTAAATGTGAGGGGGTTAAAGGCATCAGTCAGAAGACACACAGTACGAGGAGGAGGAAGCTGGAGAAGTACCCAAGTTCAACACTCTCTGTACAACACATTAACAGAAGCTGAGTGGTGTTGGGAGGGGCACGCGTGGATCAGTGGAACAGCAGCAAGGACCCCCGAGTACTGCAGCACCAGACAGGGGTCTGTGGCCAAGGAGCCTGACACGTCCTTCCCTACAGAGGGTGCTGGGAAACCGGCGTTCAAGTGTCATCCTCATCCTCATTATCATTGTCATCTACAGGAAGACATCGTCCCCGTGGAGAACATGACTCGGTAGAATTGCTGAGAGCGGATCTGTGTGTGACATACGTATACTATTAAGCGAATCAAAGCAGAAGCCACTGATAGGGAGAAAGTATTTGCAAAACACGTACCTGATAAAGAATGTTCACGAGGAACATACCAAGGGCTTACAGCTCGGGAGTAAGAACACAGGCACTGTTGAAAAACCGGCAAGAGAGCTGAACAAACACCTGAGGAGAAAACATGCAGATGGCAACACTGATATCGTGCAAGAGGCAGCACTGTGGAAATAATAAGAAGATCGGTGTGCCAGGGAGGAGGAGGGGGAGGGCTCAGACGGGGAAGCCAGGAGCACACTTCAGGGCCACGAAGCTCTTTACGAGATTGCGATGCCCAACACACAACAACGTGCATTCGGAAAATCCCCTACAGCTCGTACCACAAGGAGTACACATTAGTACCTGCAGAAACCTTTTTCTAATTATTTAGGGTCACGGGCTTGGATGGGGACTGTGAGGAAGACAGCTTAACTATCTCGGGTTGCAGAAGGGCCTCACCCCAAGGGCAGGGAATGGTGCTGGCCCCGGAGCTGTGGGATGAGAGGGGTCAGCGACGTGGGTGGGAGAGCCTGCACGTGAGCTCCAGTTGATGACGCTGCTCCCCAGGGAACCACGCGCCAGGCGATGGGAGACAAGAGGCAGCCAGAAGTGCTTGACTGCCAGGGCTGGAACAGCAAATCAGGAGTCATGTCGGGTGGTAACGAGCAGAGCAAAGAAGCATCCGTGAGTCCGGGCTGCCCCACGTGACGGAGCAAGTGCATAGGGCCAACCCTCCACCAGGGAGTCCTCAGCCCTCCCCAGGGGCGAGGAGCAGAGCCCTCCCCGGCTCAGAGTGGCAGGTGGCAGGTTTCCTTCCTGTGACCCCAATGTCCAGAGAGGAAGAAACCTGACTTTAGCCAGAGGCCAGAGCTGGCTGCCACCCTGACCGTCACGTTGATCAAGATGACTGTTAACTTGATCTGATGTGGGTCAGACACTTGGCGAAGGGTGGGTGTTTGGTGCAGTGGTTAAGATGCAGCTTGGGATGTCCAATCTCACATCAGAGGGCCAGGTTCTGGTCCCGGCTCCTCTACTTCTTCTTCTTTTTTTTTTTTTTTTACAGGTAGAGTGGACAGTGAGAGAGACAGAGAGAAGGTCTTCCTTTGCCGTTGGTTCACCCTACAATGGTCGCCACACCACGCTGATCCAAAGGCAGGAGCCAGGTGCTTCTCCTGGTCTCCCCTGCAGGTGCAGGGCCCAAAGATTTGGGCCATCCTCCACTGCACTCCAGGGCCATAGCAGAGAGCTGGCCTGGAAGAGGGGCAACCGGGACAGAATCTGGAACCCTGACAGGGACTAGAACCCGGGGTGCCGGCGCCGCAGGCGGAGGATTAGCCTGTTGAGCAGCGGCGCTGGTCCTCTACTTCTGACCCAGCTTCATGGGAGATGCTCAGGCACCTGGGTCCCTGTCCCCAGGCGGGAACCTGGGTAGAGTCCCTGGCTCCCGGCACCGGTCTGGCCCAGCCCTGACAGTTGTGGGCATGGGAGAGAAAGCCACGAATGAGAGCTCTCCTCTGTCTCTCTTCCTTTCAAAGAAAGTGAAAGCAAATACTTTTTAAACAGTTGGTGGAGAATAGAATTAAAAATAGCTTTATTTTGCTGCAAAAAAATGTTAATCCCTGCAATGATTTTTCATAATATGCATTTTCCATGAACTTATTGAAAACCCCGCAAATATGCTTTTGTAACAGACTACAATCATCCCAGAAACATCTGAGAAAAAAGTAAAAGTTCCCTGAGTCCCACCATAATGAAAAATCCAAGCGAACTTTCCTAGGACCCCACAGCACAGGTGCTTCCCCTGCTGTCGCTGGCCCTGTCCAGGCTGCCGCCCGCTCACGTGGGGGTGTCTTGAAAGAGGGCTTGCCTGCCTGCCCCTCACTGCTCCTGCAGCTTTCACAGTTCCCACGGTGGAGGGAGGACCCCAGCGTGGCCCAGGGCGCCCACCCAGCTTGGTCTCGGCCTTTGCAGAGTCCAGCTCTCAGCACGTCACCTTCAGGACTGGAGTGGTCGGCACTTGGCAGAAGACTTTAAATGTCCTCCTGGGGTCGTCTGCCTGTGCACGTCCTGAGGGTACGGAGGGAAGAAACCAATGTGCAGAGTCCACGTGCTGCATGGTTTCAGCCTCGTGCCATTCTGGAAAAGGCAAAACTCTGGAGGTGGTTGAAGGACCAGCGGTGGCCAAGGGTTCCCAGGGGAGGGAGGAGGGACACTGGGGACATGGGAATTCTAGCACAGTGACCTCACTGTGTGGGGTGCTGTGAGGGTACACCTTTGTACAACCCACAGAACACACTTGGGGAGACTGGACCCGATTGTGTTGTGTGGGCACTGGTCACTGACTGTCACTGGCCCATCAGTTATAGTCGATGTGCCGCACCCTCACAGCGAGTTAATAAAGGGGGCAGTGGTGTGGGGGAAGAGTGCATAGGAGCTCTCTTGGTGTGCCTGTGAGTCCACACCGCCCTATAAAATAAAGTCTACTCTTTAAGAACAATAGGGTGTTGGGGCCGGCACTGTGGCTCATTTGGTTAATCTTCTGCCTGCAGTGCTGGCAGCCCATATGGGTGCCAGGTTCTAGTCCCAGTTGCTCCTCTTCCAGTCCAGCTCTCTGCTGTGGCCTGGGAGTGCAGTGGAGGATGGCCCAGGTCCTTGGGCCCTGCACCCACAGGGGAGACCAGGAGGAAGCACCTGGCTCCTGGCTTCGGATCTGCGCAGTGCCGACCATAGCGGCCATTTCGGGGGTGAACCAATGGAAGGAAGACCTTTCTCTCTCTCTCTCTCTCACTGTCTATAACTCTACCTGTCAAAAAAAAGAACAATAGGGTGTTGTCAAAGAGTTTGACAATGAAATAAGAGAAGACACAATATGCTAGATATCTTTGAAAAATAGTAAAGTCAATGTGCTTTACATAAAAATCATACAATGTTTGAAACTTAAAACTTGTGGATGGAGCTAGACCACACATGAGACCCAGCTGGAGAGAGAATTAGTGAATCAGAACACACAGTTGAAGAAATTGTCCAGACGATGGCACAGAGACTGAAAGGTGGGAAAATAAAAGACACGGATTACTGCCGAGGGTTTAGCGACCCCTGGTCATCTCTGGTGCAATGAGTGACAGGAGCTAGCACTTTCCTAGCAGTGACACAAAGCAACACTCTAAACTCAGAAGACCTACCACGTTTCTAGTGGAATAATGAAAGTGAGAATACAGGGATGTTTAAAGTGTGAAATGGAAAACAAGTATCAACCTAGGAATTTCTAACCTGTGAAACTCTCTTGTTATTAAACGGATAAAATCAAGACATTATCAAGGAAACACAGTCATTTTCAGTATCTGTGGTGAGTGGATGGGCTCCAGGACCCTTGTAGACACCCAAACCTGCAGATGTGCAAATTCCTTGTTAGAAAGTGATGTCGTGTTCGGTATATAACCTGTGTGTCTCTTCCCATACAATTTGAATCTATGTAATGTAAAATACCTAATATAATGCAACTGATAACATGAAGAGTTATTGTACTTTATTGCTAGAGAATAAAATAGAGAAATGTCTACACATGTTTTGTGCAGATTTTTTTTCAGGTATGTTCTGTGTGTGTGGTTGACTTCAGGGATGTGGAAAGCATGGCTATGGATGCCAACTGCGGGACCTGAGTGGGTTCTCTACGGACAAACGCTCACAGGGCGGCAGCAGGCCTGAGACGCCAGAATCAGGGTGAGTCCAGCCTGGCAGTCATGTGGGCCACCTAAACATGCTGCAGGGACTTACGATGACGTGTGTTCCGTGGCCGTGAAAATGGACAGAAGTGAAATCCAAGCAATGACAAATCAACTGGAAGAATCTTGCATTGTTGAAAAGGAAATTAAATCAAAAGAGCTTTAGTGTTGCTGTGGATTCGTTCTGAGAGGAGGGGCGTGGTGGGACAAGAGGTGCGGAGTCACCACACGGACCCCAGGAGTCAGGTGAAAGCAGGCCAGAGGCCAGCAGCCCACAAGACTCGTTTTTGTCAGTTGGTACAGCAGCTTATATAGCTGAGGCAGCCAATCTGGTCAAGGGGTGGTCTATGCCCTAACCAATCACACCCTGTTGCCAGGCAGGCTCTGTTGCCAGGTGGTTTCCCAGGGGGGTTCCCAAGCCACTCCTGAGTAATTGACCCTCGCTTGCCAGCGGCCATCTTGGCATGGCCTTCTCATTCCACCACACTCTAGGGCATTGGAATGGTAAATATGCATGAGAAATTATCTGGAAATACATCTACAAAAGACATAGAGTGCATAATTCCCTAAATATTTGAAGTGAAACCTAGAAAGCAATAATTGACAATTAAGAAGAAATAAAAAAAAATCCCCCAAATCAAAAGGTAGATGTAAATTTAAATATTCTAGTTCTCACGGCAAATAAAAGTGGAATAAATATTGCATGTAATTTTTTATTAAAAAAAAGCCTTTAAAATCACCCAAGAAATAACCAGGAATAAATCTTACAAAACACAAGCAAATCTTTGTGGAGAACACGACAAAGGTTTATTAAAAGTTGTTAACAAATAGCTAAAAAATGAAGAGTATGCCTTGTTCCTGAGCAGACATATTCATGAAGAAAAAGATACCAGCTCCTCATTCTGCACAAAATGCCAACAAACTTCTCGTGGAGATTAACAAGCTGATTCTAAAGTCTACACGAAGCTTAGGGATAAGGAAAACCTAGAGACTCTCAAAAGAAACCAAAACACGCACGCAGGCACAGACACCCAGCCACACACACAGAGACATCCAGTCACACACACACGCAGAGACACCCAGCCACACACACACGCAGAGACACCCAGCCACACACACATGCAGGCACCCAGTACACACACACGCAGAGACACCCAGCCACACACGCAGAGACACCCAGCCACACACACACGCAGAGACACCCAGCCACACACACACACAGAGACACCCAGTACACACACACGCAGACACTCAGCCACACACGCAGAGACACCCAGCACACACACACACGCAAAGACACCCAGCCACACACGCAGAGACACCCAGCACACACACATGCAGAGACACCCAGCCACACACACAGAGACACCTAGCACACATGCAGGCACAGACACCCAGCACACACACATGCAGAGACACCCAGCCACACACACACAGACACTCAGCACACATGCAGAGACACCCAGCACACATGCAGAGACACTCAGCACACACGCAGAGACACCCAGCCACACACACATGAAGTGACACCCAGCCACACACACACACAGACACTCAGCACACATGCAGAGACACCCAGCACACGTGCAGAGACACCCAGCCACACACACACGCAGAGACACCCAGCCACACACACACGCAGAGACACCCAGCACACACGCAGAGACACCCAGCCACACACACACGCAGAGACACCCAGCACACGTGCAGACGTGTTACCCAAGTGTTGGACACAAGACCAGAGACCCGCACGTCATCCCTGCGTGCTGCCAGTCTGGTGACCCTCAACATGTGCCCGTCTGCAGCCTCGCCTCGCCAGGAAGCTCGTTGGAAAGCAGATCCCAGGGCTCACACCAGACCCAGAATTCAGGGTGAGGCCTGGCAAGGAGCCCCCAAATGACTCAGATGCTTGCCCAAGCCCGGGGAGCACCGGCCCCCGTGACTCGTGGCAGAAACAATGGTGTTTGAAAGAATTTTCTAAACATTGAGCCGTGCACTTGAAGAGAACGAATACACTCAAATGATTTTGTGTGGAGGACGGGGGAGCGACTTGCATCCGGAGAAGACGCCAAGCGTGAGGCTGTGCTGCCCTGAAGACGCTAAGCTGTCTGGGCCCAGCTTGGCCCCCGTGCCCACTGTTTGCAGGAGACCGACGAACCCCGTGTTGACTCTCGCTTCCTTTTGGGAGCAGCCCTGGCTGGCGCTGACTGGCTTCCTCATTAAAGATTTACTGCGTCCTTGATAAATGCTGACTCTGTTTGCACAGAACCCGCTCGTAACGCGCCCTGATGTCAGAGAGCGGCCGGCGCTCCAAGGAGGCAGGTAGAATGGACGCTTTAATGGGACTCGTGGGCGCAGGAGGAGCAGCGCTCCGTGGGGGAAACGAGATGTTATCCAGGATCCTGCGCATGTAAACACTGCGCGGACAACACCCACATGCATCATACCAGCCAAAAACTCTCCAGCAAAAACCCTCACGAGAACTTCACAACCTTTGGTGAGCAGAAATGCACCGAAGTGGGCACCGAAAACCAACTTGAAAGGCAAAAAACACAGGAGAACAAAACAAGAAGCTTGACTTCATTAAATTAAAAACTCCTGTGTTTCAAAACACACAAGGAAAATAGTGAAAGAATAACTGGGCATACAGATCTGCAACACTTTCAACCAACAAAGGATTAATCATTGAAATATATTTTACAAAACTTCTCCAAATCAGTAATAAAAAGGCAAAACCACCTAATAGGTTCACAGCAGAGGAAAAAATATGGCAAATAAACACATGAACAGATGCTTAACCTCATTAGTAATCTGAGAAATGCAAATTAAAACAATAATGAGACGCCATTCGCACCCACCAGGCTGGTGGCGGCAGGCAGCCTGGCAGCGCTACTTGTTGTAGGACGGGTCTTCGGGATCCCAGCTTCCCCGGGAAGCGTGTGGGCTGGAGCGGCGCCCTGGAAGCCAGTGTGATGTCACCGCACCGGCGTCTCTCTCAGGTCCTGCCACTCCCTTCTGGCCCTTTATCCCCGGGAAACACTCACTCAGGCACAGCTATCCACATGCGCCGGACTGGCCCGGATGCGGGGGATGCGGGTAGGGGAGACCAGGGAGCTGGGGCTCTTCCCCGCAGAGACCACACCCTGAAAGCCGACCAGGGCTGCAGGAGCCACCGCGCCCCTGCGCTGCAGCGCTCGCTGAACCCAGACCGGGCACCATCCTGCGAGACAGGGCGCCTGGAGTGAGTCACCTCTTCCTGACTCCGTGGGCGAGGTTACAAAGCACCTTTGGGACCTCATTTCTTACAGATGAGAGGACACTGTTGTGAAAGAAAACATCTCTTTACTTTTCTTTTCTCTTTTAATTTGCAATTTAAAAATCCTTATTTAGCGCTGGGAAGGGTTTCATATGGGGCGAACCAGCGCGTTTCTGGGCATCTGAGCCGAGGTGGGAAAGCTGGGGGAGGCCGGGACCCGGCTCACGCGGAATTTGCCAGCACTGGGCATGTCCTGTGGGAGGCTGTGCCTTGTCACCTGCCCCTGACCCGGCTCACGCGGAATTTGCCAGCACTGGGCGTGTCCTGCGGGAGGCCGTGCCTTGTCACCCGCGTGCGCTGGCATCGGGCTGGCGGGGCAGCACTCCTGCAGCCCCACTGGTTCCCCGCACCCAGCCCGGCTTGCAGACAGCAGGGCCCGAATGCCCCAGCCCCGCGCGGCTCCACCTGGGAAGTGGGGGAGCCTCGCCAAGCCCCCCGGGGTGCTGCTGCTTTGAGAAGATGGTGTGCAGCCGTTTTTCCAAAAATCCACTTCAACTCAAAAAGTTCATGGAAATGCAATAATTCATAAAAATGCATGGTTCAATAGGAAAGAAATAGGCAGGCGGTTGAGGAGCGGCGCGCGGTGCGGGGGGGGGGGGATCAGTGCTCCCAGGGGCGCCCCTGGTCCCCCGCCCGGCCCAGCCCTGGGAGCCACTGCTGTCTGCCCGCGTAATGAAGCACACGGATGGAAAACAACCCCGGAGACGGGGAAGCTGGAAACGCAGGGTTGATAAAGTAACTTTAATTTGGCTCCACATATGTTAAGGTAGTTAGCCTGACTTCTGAGAAGGGGTCCAACTGTGTGCAGGCAGATGTGCGGGAGCCGATGGCGCCCGCCCCGCACCCGCCGCCCGCACCCCCGCCCGTGCTGCTCCCACTGCTCCCGTGCCACCGCCCCGCGCCCACCCCCTCCGGGCCCACTGCGCGCGACCCGGGGCCGGGAGGCTGCTCGGTGAGGATCCCGGTATCCCGGGCGCCGGATGCCCTGAGCGAGCAGGGGCCGGGCAGCGAAGGCGCCAAGGTCGGGAAAGGTGGCCTCGGGGCGACACTGCCCCTGCTGCCCGGCCCTTGCGAAGACCCCCATAAGCTGGACTCCACCCCCACAAGGACCCCGAGGCCCGGGCCAGGTGTGCAGGGGAGGCCCCCGCAGACGGGCTGGAATGCGGTGCCTGCTGTCCTCAGCATCAGCCTGGGGTTGGGCACGCGTGGACAGCCGCCCTGCGGCCTTAACCATGTGGGCAGGCAGGGTCACAGCGGGTGGGCCCCTGCTTGGACGCCAGCCTCTCTCTCACATCCGAGACCTGGGTTTGAGACCTGGCTCCCTCCTGACTCCAGTCTCCTGCTAATGTAGACCCCGGGAGGCAGCAGGTGGCGGCCACAGTGGGTTGCTGCCACCCGCGTGGAGACCCACACTGAGTTCTGGCTTCTGGCTTCGGCCAGACTCAGGCCCAGCTGTGGAGCACCTGGGGAGTGGACCCGGAGATGGGTGCTCTGTCTCTGTCTCTGCCTTTCGGAGGTGTAAGGCGAGGCGCCATTCGTGGCTCTGTGGCCACAGTGGTCATTGCTGAGCTGTGCAATCCCTGCCGACACAGGGAATTGTGGAATTGTTTCTCCCGTAAAACAAGGGGCCCAGCGCCCCTGGGAGACCCCGAGGGGCACGCGCGGCCTAACAGTGAAGCCAGCTTCCCGCATCGGAGCGCTCCAGTCAACTCCTGGCTGGGAGGCGGCGGGGATGCTCACCTGGGAGGCCTGGATCAGGGCCCTGCTGTGGCCCCACTTAGAGAGGGATCCAAAAACTTCCAGGAAAAGCCCCCCGGAAGCTCATGCCTCCGTGTTGCCTGCACCCAGAGCTGTGTCAGCCAAAGCAGGGGCTCCCCGCTCTTAGGTTCCGGGCCCTCTGCAGTCTTTCCTCCCGGTGCCTGCCGGCCAGCTGCCAGAACACATCTCCCCTGCGCCGTCCACGCAGCAGGCAACTGCACACATCCGCGCTTGGCACGAGTTCCCACTTCCCTGGGGTAAGCGCATGTTTCACCATGGAGCTGCAGGGGCACAGTGTGGGTGCTGAATTTTCTTTTTTTAAGATTTATTTACTTATTTGAGAGTCAGAGTTACACGGAGAGGAGAGGCAGAGAGAGAGAGAGAGAGAGAGAGAGGTCTTCCATCTGCTGGTTCACTCCCAGGTTGGCCTCAACGAAGCTAGGAGCCAGGAGCCTCCTCCGGGTCTTCCACGCAGGTGCAGGGGCCCAAGGACTTGGGCCATCTTCCACTGCTTTCCCAGGCCATAGCAGAGAGCTGGAACGGACGCGGAACATCCGGGACTCAAACTGGTGCCCGTATGGGATGCTGGCACTGCAAGTGGTGGCTTAACTCGCTACACCACAGTGCCGGCCCTGGGGGCTGGAATTTCAAAACACCCACCAAACACTCTCTCTGTGCTGGCGCCGGTGGACCCCTCCCCACAGTGCAGGGGCAGCTGCAGTCCCCACGCTGCACTGCTCACCAGGGACACAGATGGGTGTTCCAGACCCACCCTGCCTTCCTCCTCGCGGTCCCGGAGCCTGGGAACCAAGATCAAGGTTTGGCAGGGCCGTTTCTCTCCCTGGCCTGCAGGTGGGCTTCCTGGGGACACACCTTCCTAAGGGACAGGGCCCAGCCCTACGGCCTCACCTAGCTGTCACCACCTCCACGAGGCCCGGTCCTGAAATGCTGTCAACATTCCCAGTTGCTGGTGGGCAGGCTCCCGTGTGTGAGGTCTGAGGGCGCACAGCTCCGTCCCTAACACACGACGTCCACAGCGCAGTTGGACGAGGTCGGATTTTTGCCTCTGGCTGGTTTCCCCGGGTCCAGTGGCAGCAAGCAGCCTAGGGTGATGCCCGAGACTGCTAGGCATGTCCCCGGAGCCCAGCCGATGCTCTCGCGTGTCCCCTTGAGCAACGCGACTCTTGGCGCCCGTTTGGGATTTAAGAGACTTCGGACATCCTCAATAAAGGCGCTGAGTAAATATCCGTCTTGCACATAGTTTCGCCGGCTGTGCTGTCTGCATTGTCTTGTGCCTTCTGATTACATCTGAGCCTCCCTGTTTCCTCCTGTCTGAAAGCCCTTGCCACCCCGAGCTCGGGAGGAGCTGCGCCGCCCCTCCGTGACCCGGCGTGCCACAGAGCCGCTCTGCGCCGGGCCGCCAGGCTGAAGCTGAGTTCGTGTCTCGTCTCTTTCTCCCTCTGACTCACCCCGGCTCGTCGGCCGGAAGGCAGCTGGGCGCTCGTGTGCCGTGCTTCATGAGCGCCGTTTATTTTCTTGATCGTTTACCTCTGATTATCTCAGTAACTACAGTGTCTTGCCTAATGAGCTCAGCTCGCTAGTAAGACCTGGATTCTGCCAGCGTGCGTCCTTTAGCTTATTCTTTGGTTTATGTATTTTAAAAATGAGCTGATATAAATCATTATGTTAAACGAATAAAGAAGAAAACCTATATGGGCAGCTCATCAGAGTCCCAAATCACTTGATGAAACTGAACACCTGTTCATGACAACGGGTAAGCGGCTCCTACACAAAGGCGGCGGCCATCGCCGCGGTCGGTGCTACACAGGCGGTGTCTCCACCCCAGGGCGCGAAGGCGAGTGTGGCGGCGCTCATGTTCTCCTTTGCAGCATGTGAATGGCCCAGAATGACAGAGAAGGGAGACAGAGGTTCCGAGAGTGGAAGGGAGAGAGAAAACATTTTCCTCGTTTCACAGCTTCATGCTCAGCAAACCAAAGAAGCCACGGAAAACACCTAGAAATGGTAAGCCAAAGAAAAGTCGCCTGAACACAGCGGCAATATCCCAAACTGCATTGCTGTATACCACAGACATTCAAGCAACCTGATGTATGATGCAACCGTCAGAGACACAGAATCACTCTAACAAAGCTGTGAAAAAATAACACGGTGAAAACTTCAAAGCATTATTGAGAAAAATCAAACAAGAGGGATGAACGGGCTATTCCCGTGATGGATGTTAATAAGCAATATTTCTAAGATGCCAGTTTTTGCCGCAAATTGATTTAGCTACTGCACACGCTTGCGATCCATATTCCAGTACGTTTTCTGTAGAAACTGGTGAAGTGTTCTAAATGTGTAGGCGAATGAGGCAGCCGGAATTATCTAGGCACTGAGGACAAAGCAAAGTCGCAGCAGTGGGTGCGGTGTGTGTCAGCGGGGACAGCCACCCGGGTCCGGGGCGGAGGAGCCCGGTGGGACCCGACAGAGCCTGGGAGACGCCGGCGGGCGCAGCAGCCCACTGCTAGCAAAGGCTCCGTGATGCCCCGTGGTGAGGACCCCCGAAATGAGCAGCCGATGCCTCGGATCGCCAGGTGCACACGCGTGACCCCGGCTGCTCCTCCACACGCACGCTCGCTGGGAGACGCGCGGTGATGCTCGGCCTGAACCCCGAATGATGCTCGGCCTCTCAGCCGCGGCTTCCCAGTCTTACTCGGTGCTTTCTTGTAACGCTCAGCCCTCAGTTCCCTTGGATTTATTTTGATTTCTGTAGAATTTTTTTTCTTGTTTTCCTCCAAATATGAATTAATTGTTCCAGTGATGGAGATTGGGAGATTTTCTGCTCCGTGGATTGTGTTCGCTCGTGCAACATGTGTTGAGTTCTCTCACGTGGTAGGTGCTGGAGTGGAGTGCAGAAGTGGAGAGGTGGGCGATAGATGGGCAGACGCTGCCTGTCCTGACGTCCAGTGACCCCTCTGCATGCTGCGGGTCTCAGTGACTGGCAGCTGTGACCCTGACAGGTGGATGTGTGTGGAGGGGGCCCTGGGGGAAGGACCATGGGGTTGAGGATGACTTCAGAAACGGCACCGACCCCGATGTTGTGAGGAAAGGAAACGACGCTCACCCGGAAGGACTTCCCAAGTGAGCCCTGAGGTCACCGAGCCTGGGGATTGCAGGTGCGAGGCTCTGGGGGCGTGGACCCACGTGGAAGGCGGGACCGGGTGCTGTCCATCCTGGCTCCAGGAAGTGAGAGGGAGCTGCAGGCTCCACAGAGGATTTAGACTGAATCGTGTGTTTATTACCACTGTGAATTTACTTCAAAACATTTGTTGGAAATGGGATTAAGAGATAAGTGCATTTTGGTGCAAAAATTTCAAAATTCTGCAGATGAGAGGAATTTTTAAAATTCACAGAAAATGAATATTATGAAAAAGTGTGGATTTAGGAATTCAATTATAAACGCTTGCTGTAGTAACTACCGAGCTTTAATTGCACACACACGCACACACATGCACCCACACACACACAAACACACGCACACACATGCACACTCACACACATGCACACACGCCCACTCACACACATGGACACACACGCACACGCCACACACTCACACACATACACACGCGCACACATGCACACACGTACACGCACACACATGTACACCCATGCACACACGTGAACACACTCATGTGCACACGCACACACACACATGCCATCATCAGGAATAAACACCAAGTTTCAGAGGCAGCCCTCCTGCTGCTCAGACACTGGCAGGCAGTGACTCCAGGGCACACGTGAGTGCAAAACTCCGGGGTGGGATTTCTGGTGCAGGGGGAGTCCTCCACGTGTCTCCTCTGGAAACTGAGCCTGGAACTGGCTGAGCTCACCCAGGCCACGCGTCTCTGCCTCCACTGGTGTCCGCTCACGTGATCCGGGCTTCTCGTGCTGGGTTGTGTGGCAGTGCCGTCTCTGTCTCCCTGCTGTATGTCCTCTGCTTTCTTTGGGATACGTGCGTATTTCCCATAGCCTGCTTGGATTTTTAGCCACTTCTGCACATCTTGCCGTCATCAGAGTCCTCTGGAGACCGCAGTCCCCATCTTTGCCTCTCCTACGTGTCCGGATTTGCTTCTGTGCTGCTTCACACGGGCGAACACAGCCTGAGCCGCCTCTGTCTTTCTGATCTATGTGATCAGCCGCAACGCAGACGCGGTTTTGTGTGGAAGAGAAACACGACTTTTCAACCATGGGAAAAGGAAGTGTGTGTTCACTTGCCCCCTGCTCTGTGCTGCTGCTCATAGACCCCGTGTGAATTCCATTTTGCCAGAAGAGCCAGTGTCAGCACGTCTTCCGGACCAGATTTCTAAGGCTCCTTCCCCTGCCAAAGCCAGTTTTGGGCGGACGTCTCGCTGGGTGTGGACTGTGGTCTGAGCCCTCTCCTTGCTCTGTCTTCGGGCTGGGTTCACCCGGCACGGTCCCCTGTGGACCGCCTGCTCGCTCTCCTGACTGGAAGTGTCGTTCTTGCAGTTCCACGGGCCTTTTCTGTCTTCCTGGGCCTCAGCTCTTGCGCGTGTGGAGTGGAAGACGCTGACACAGCCCTCCTGCTCGGGCCCTCTGCTGCTCGGCTGTCTGTGCCGGGTGCTCCGTGCACCTGCTGTGCAGCTGAGCTGGTTGGGTTTAAGCAGCGCTGCTTGGGTGGCTCCCGAGGACGGCTCCGGGGCTGTGTTTCGCAGGGCCGTCATCTCACTCTGGACCGTGGTCCTGCCTCTTTCTCCCGGCCCAGGCCGCCTCTCTGTGCCACGCGTGTATGAGCCTCCATGTTGGGCAGTGGTGCTTGGGCCTGGATTCTCGGGGGTTGCCTCCATGGCTGTCCTGTCTCGGGTCCCCACCCTGCTCTGCCGCGGTCCCCACACACTGTCCAGTCCTTGAGCATTTCCGTCCCTCCTGAACCCCGGGTCGTGGGGATCTGTCCCCTCACTGGCCGCCTCCTGGCCCCCGGGAGACTCAGCGACGTGGGTTTACGTCAGGGTTGTCTGTGTGTGCTGAGCTCTCCGCAGCCCCACACCCGGGCCTCGTGGTCTCGTGGGCAGGGCTGAGGGTGGGGCTCCCGGTTCCAGCTCCACCCGACCTGAGGCAGGCGTCCAGCTCCGGTCTTCCTGTTGTGCTGTGGCCCGAGCAGCCCCGGCCCTGCAGGAAGCCCACAGCCCACGCAGGGCTGCTCTGCAGAGGCCGAGGAGGTGACGCAAGAAACTCAAATTATGTGACCCGGTGTTCCCTGGGTAACGGCTCGGTTTAATTTTGAGAATAGACCTATAATACAGCTCGATGCAAAAGCTATATTTAAACCAAAATTATGAAGCGTGGTTAGTGGCCACCCACGAGCTGTCCACTTGGGTGTCACCAAAGATCAGTGTCCCCAGGGGTGAGCGGGAGGGGCGGCGTCCAGCTGAGACCCAGCGTGCGGGGTCCTGGCGTGGCCTCCCAGGGTGCGGCTCCCCCTGCCGGGCCAAGGGTCTCTGAGCGCCAGGCTGGGGTTTCACACTGAGATCCTGCCGGGCTGTGCGCAATCCCCGGACACTGGACAGCCTCTTCTGGCAATGTTCCAGAGGATCGCCTTAGATCAGGCTCCAAAAGCCCAGTTCATCGCTAACGAATGAGAACCGCTCAGCTTTGCCACGGGCTCCTCTATTATTTGCGACAGGCGTCTATGAGACACTGAGAAACCGCCTCAGGTCCCGCTTTCACGCAGGTGCCGTCCTTCCCCGCTGCTCGGGGCCAACTTTTAGCAAGTAGACAAAATCCATCTATTCTTTTCATGTGCTCCAAAGTCCGGGTTCTCTCTTCGCGATTTCTTTAGACTTGCTGTTAGATTTGGGTGCTGTGAGACTACAGGTCTCCGCTTCACTCCGTCTGCCCCAGGACACGCACAAATCCAGTCCCGCCGGGAGACCCCTCAGAAGGGGCCCACTGACAACGGGCGGTGCTCCAAAGCCGGCCGCTTGCTTCACAGCCAGATTACGCACCTTCTTTGAGTTCTCAGCATTGCCGTGCAGGGGTTCAGCTGTGCCTACAGGAATGCCAGCGTTTGCTCTTGGGGAGGAAGAGGTAGCCGCTGGGCGATAATGGCGGTTCACCGAAGCTCACACTCCCGAAGGCTTGGGGGGCTTTGAGTAGACGGTCGATTGAGTATCTCTGCAGGATTTCCTGGGGTGGGCATTTGGGGCAGAGGCTAAGTCAGCGTGGAGGGTGCTTGTAGGCCATGCTGGGGCCTGGGCTCAAGGCCTGGGTGCTCTGCTTCCAACACGGCTTCCTGCTGATGGGCGTCCTGGGAGGCGGCAGATCCCTGGGTCCCTGCCACCCACGGGGGAGTGGGGGATGCAGCTTAGCTTCAGACTCCTGGCCTCTGCCGAGCCTGGCCCTGATGGTTGCAGGCATCTGGAGAGTGAACCGGTGAATCTCTATCTTCCTCTTTCAAATAAAATGAAAATAGTTAAATGTAAAATAATTCACTGCAAAACTTAATGCGTGTTTCCAGGGGCTGCCTGTGAAGTGCTTGGTTCTGTGGTACGGCAGCCCCCTGGAGGAGGGGCCACTCTGTGGGACCGGCCAGGGGCAGGGTCCATGGACAGCGGAAGCTCCAGTGCGCCCCCAGGGCTCGCTTCCCCGCACTGCACCCCGTTCTTGGCGTGCGTGGTGGTGTCTTCGCACCCCACTTCCACCTCCATGGCTGGAGCGCCAGACCCCGCCGGACACAGTCCTGGCTTAGGCCAGTTCCAGACACGTGCATGCGTCCCACGTCCCACAGTTCAGCAAGAATATTGCTTTTACTACACTGTTGTTCCACCACACTCTGCTTTTTTATTATCACCATCAAGAATTTTATAATCAATGTTAAAATTCTATGTATAATACGTAGCATCACCACAGCCTCACAAATTTCACTTTCAATGCGATGAACCTGAGAAAGCTCTGGATCGAAGAAGTGGATAAAATATTGATTCAGATCGAAAATCACAGCTATTTGTCTACTGAAATCACCACACAGATAGAAAATCAGCAATATCTAACCTCGTGGATGTCTTTGGCCAATAATCCAATGGTGTTTGCTTCACTTTCATGTATGCAGAAATAAGTTATCTGAAAATGCTCAAAATTCATTTGGAAGAAAACTCATTAACTGTAAATAACAAGAAAGGCTGTGAGTGCTGTGAGGGTCCCGGAGCAGCCCGGCCCTGGACAGATCCTCTCGCCGCACTGCCGGCTGTGTCTGTGTCGGAAGACGGCGGCGACTCTCAGGGACTTGTGTGCAGTCAACAATCCCACTGCAGGCTGCAGGGAGCTGGCCAGTGAGGCGAAGGGTTTGCAGCACATCGTATTCGTCGTAAAATCTCTGGAAAAGTGTGCATGTGTTGTCACCACGTAACGCCCCTCCCTTTTGCTCGCTTGTGCGCAGGCAGCAGCCGTGTAGACGCCATGCCACGTTTCACCAGGCGGGTTTGAACTCCGTCTCCTGCAGTCCGCTCCGGGCTTCAGGAAAACATGGGATGAGCACCGCTCGTCGCTCTGATGGTGCCGACACGGGAGAGGCTGCTGCCGCGTGTGGAAGTGGTCGGTGGTTATTTTACATCAAGGTCATGGGGGGAAACATGTCAGGGCAGTTGTAAAACATGTCAGCGTGTCGCCGGGACAGTTTCTAAATGAAAGCACCGCTGCGGTCATGCTGTCATCATTAAACCATCTTACTAGAGATCAGCAATTCCCAAACCTACCCAAACGTAAGAGTGTGCCGGGGGTATCCGCCATCGTCACTCTCGTCACGACATTGTGCATGTCGGCTCTCTGCAAATAGTTCAAAATATCCATCACCTAGAGATAAGGTCAGAACACAAGTTTTGGTGATTCAGAATAAATTCCGAATTTTTTGGCATCTCCTTTGGGAAAGAGAAATAGTATAATAGTAACAGTATTATTTATACTGTTTCCTCCACGGGATTGTTTTTCTGCAATGTTGCGGGTGCAGAGTCTTCCTTGTCTAACAGCGGAGCTCGCTCTGGGACAGACTGGCGAGCGTGAGCTGATCACGTCAGAAGGAGAGTGGCTCCCAGACCCAAGCGTGGAGGACGGTGCCTTAGCCTCTGTGCCGGAAAATGCTCCCGGTACCTGTTGCCCAAGCCCCTCTCCCCTTCCTGTCTCCTGCAGAACCTCGTTCTCCTACGCCTTGACCTTGTCACTGTTCCACCACAGTTAGGGCAATGTTGACATAGCCTCCTGTAGCAATCACAACTAAATGGAAATTCTATATGTCACTATTCAGATGATCTCTCTATTTGCACACTCAAACACTCCTGCAGGAGTGACTTGCCGCCTGGCCGGGAGAGCAGGCTTGGCACCGAAGCACCCGGGTTGAAACGCAGCTTCCGCCAGACACTGAGCTCCCGGGGAACACACAGCGGGGAAGAAATTCTTCCCACAAATGAATAGTGACTGGACTTAACACTTCTTCCTTATTGTTATAGCATTCATGCATTGGATCCTGAAAGAGAAAGCTACGATCGGATGACGGCGTGTTAGTGCCTCTCCACCGAGGAGCCTCCACATCGGCCCTTTGTCTCTGTCACACAGATGGGGAAGCGGGATTTGTGAGCCCCCACGCCCAGATCTGGAGATTTCCTGAGTGTCGGTGCCGGTGCTGGCGGGAGCACAGTGGGGACAGAGCAACAGGGAGAAAGGGTTGAGAGCAGGGAGGAGTGAGAATGCGGGCGTCGGCAGGAATCGGAAAGGATGGACGCCCCGGATCACAGAGGGAGGGACGAGGAGACATGCGACAGAGACCATGGAAACACATGTGTGGGAGACCACGGGGTCACATGACAGAGACCACAGGGACATGCAGCAGGGAGACCACAGGGACACACAGCAGGGAGACACGGGGACACACAGCAGGGAGACAGTGGTCATATGTACAGAGGGGCCATGGGTACACCCCACACGAGGCTGTGGGCCCCTCTCGGCGCTGGGTTGCAGAGTGAGCCCCTGTGTTTCTGCCGTGTCTGCCAACACAAAGCATCTTAACTCCTTGTTCCCTGCACGCCAGGTGGATGCCACCATCCCAAATGGACTCACACTGGGAAGTGTGTGCCCGACAAGCTGGTGAGCCATCCCCAGAATGGCAGTGAGAATCCGGCCTCTGGCTGCGCCACGGACACGTCTCGTGACTGCATCCGGTATCCGGAATCTGACTGAGTGATTGCACTCGCCTGTTTCCTAGCAGGGAATTCAGCTGTTTCCATTTTTCAGATTTATGAATACTTTTTATATGCTAAGGTTTTAGACTTAGAGTGAGTTTCTGAAGGTAATTAAGGAAGAAAGCATATTTGGTTCAGATTTGAAATTCACTTGGATAAAGCAGCTTTGTGTAAAGTGGAATCAGCCTGGTTTACTGGGTGGATGTACTTAAAAAAATCGCTGTTTCAAGACTAAACAAATGTCCCCAAACCAATCAAAATCACCCAATTATCTCCTTGTGTAGATCTCTATATTGTTAAAGCTTCATTTCATAAATTACATTTTACCACTTTATATTTCCTTTGTATTTTAGCTTGACTTATTTAGATGTTCACGATAGAATTCATAAATGCTTTATTGCGATCTTTTATGTCTGGCGTCAGCTCTTTCTGCACTGAGATGGTGTTTGGATTGTTTGTGTCTTCCCTCTCCTCCCCGTGAGCAGGGTGAGTGTGCGCTCAGCCTCGTTTCCCGTGGGCTCGAGATGCTCCCCGACCGCGTGGAGAGAAGTCACACGCCTGGCACCCCGAAGTGTGCTGTTTCATAACACACCCAGCCTGACCCCCATGTTTCCTTCCAACACTGCTTCGGAGCCGTGTGGGGTAGGAAGAGGCAAACAGCTGAAGCTGACAGCCATGTTCACCTGGATTTCTCCCTTGACGTTTGGATTAGCCGTCAATTATTTCCTGAGAGGTAATATGTTATCAGCCCCCTTATCATGTCTGCACATGTGATAGGTTACAAGCTCACCACCATATCCTTAGGAAATTGTTTAAAGACAAACAAATGAAAAATAACAACAGTGACCTTGGCCACTCAGCAGTGATGCTATTAGGAGAGAGTTCTAGATTCTCCACTAAGGAATGAAACTGGCTTCAGTATTTCCTTTAAATCCCTGGGCGATCATTAGGAAGCTTTCTTATTTTCCTGCCTCCCTCCCTCCCTCCCTCTCTCTCTCTTTCTTTCTTTAAAAAAAACAGCAAGACTCATTTAGTGGGAAGATAGACAATGGCTATAAACGATAACAGTGGAAATATGGTTGGCACCGGATCCTATCACCAACCATCTTTGTTGATTTCAGGACTGGTTCACCAGCGAGCACTCTGAGTGCACGGCAGAGGCGCTCTGGTGGATTCACGTCTAGCGATGTTCACCGTGTTTCCCGCGAGGTTTAAAACAAACTACAGTGACTGTTCGGATCGTGCAAGTTCATGCCCCGTGCCTGGAGCTCGGGCATTGCCGACTCAGCTCCTCCAGGACAGCCTATGTGAGAGCGTAATCTGGTTTTGACTTTTCAATGTGTGGATTTTAACGTGCGTCGCTTTTTTATTGCATCAAAGTGGAAGTCTGAGCTCCTTCTTGTGGACTGCATGGGAAGAAGGCTGCTGGAGACCATGCGAGAAGCTGTGCTCCCTGGTGGGAATCAAGCAGAAGTGTGTGCCTCTCTCTCTCAGAAGCCAGGCGCCTCTCGCAGTGGCCACACTTGACCGGTTCAAGAGAAGGAATCGGGTAACCCTAAGGCGCGAGACACTGGGCCTGTCACTCAGTACGCTTAGGGCCTCCTCGTGAAAGCAAGGTGAAGCGAGTGCGATCTCCGGTGCAGTCCCCCACCCCGCGTCCCTGAACTAAGTGGACGTTCCAGGGACACTTCGTAACTCACGCCAGCCCGCACAGCCCACCCCGGCAGGCCGGCCGGAAGCGCCATTCGGCACATTCCTAGTTCTCACCCTGCTACGTAACCCACTCTCTAAGAAAAATAATCCACAAGTCAGAGCGGGCATTCCCTGTCTAGGGCGCTGAAAGCCAGCGCTCACTGCCAATGGGTTCAGTTCTGGGAGCTCCTCCGTCGGTGCTCAGTGGGCCGACGGCGGGCGTGCAGGAGTCTGAGCGTCACACGCGTGGGCCTGAGCACACGGCATGCTGGCGCTGCCTGTTTCTAGAGGACGTGTGGCTGGGCCTCGCCCCACCTAGTGTTCCCCTCGCTGCCCTTGGGGCCCTGAGTACTGGGGCCGCCGACCTAGCCTGAGCCAGCAAAGCTGTGCCTCAAGTTCCAGACGCGGAGTCACAGGCTGGCGTGCAGGGTGGCGACCCGCTCACCGCAGCGGCTCCACCGCCTGGGCCACAGGCCCCGGCGTCTTTCTCCTTTCTGCTGTAAGCCCAGGTCCCTCTGCCACGGGAGTCAGGAGAGGCCTGCCCACTGTCTCCAGCAGTCACCACACAAGGAGGCAGTGTAACTTCCATTTCCACGGAAAGCTCTGATTGGTGCAGACGCATGCCCATCTCTAATGTTCCTCTCCCGCCCCCAGAAGGTCTCCCTGGAAACCCAGAAGTCAAGGTGGCTCTGCCTCAGCCGGAAGTAAGGGCTGTAGAGCAGCCTGGGAGAGTCCCCAAGTCCCAGAAGGTCCAGTCTCAGGGCCACCCCCAGGACAGAGCCGTCCCAGACAGGGCCACCCCCGGGACAGAGCCGTCCCAGACAGGGCCACCCCCGGGACAGAGCTGTCGGGCGCCGGCTCCGCTGTGTGAGCACTGTGCGCTGCCTCCTGGGGTGGTGACCTCGTGGTGCACTGGCCTTGGCTGGTGCCCCGAGGCGACGAGGCGACGAGGTGTGGTGGAGGCAGTGCGGCCCCTTCGCGAATGTTCCCCAAGTGGCTTCCTCCTGCTGCTTCCCTGAAGGAATGCTTGCTTCTCTTCACTATAACAAGTGCACCAACAATAACAGAGTGATCTGCGTGCCCGACACACAGCAGAGGACAGAGCCTGACGCCTGCGAGACGCACACGGAGACTCACACCCCTCCAAACAGAGGGCACGGAGGCCTAGAGATGGTTCTAGAACTGGGGCCCTTTCCCGGTTGAGATGTTCTGGGGTGAAGGCCTCCAGGGTATAGCAGCCCCAAGTCGGACCACACCCACCCTTTCCAAAGCGCTCTCCACATCTGTCTCCTTGGAGGAGCGCGACGCCTCCTGGGACGAGGGGGTCACACGCGCCTCCTGGGACCAGGGGGTCACACACGCCTCCTGGGACGAGGGGGTTGCAGGGTCTGAGTCCACCCGTACAGGATGGACTGGGTCCGAGGAAAGGTGAGTGCGCCGCTCGCCTGTTCCCAAGCCTCCCGATCCCAGAGACAATCAGACACAGCGGGGAGCCAAGTCTAGCAAGGACTCATTTATTCCATGGGTAACAGATCCTTTTATAGCACAAAACTGCAGAGTCATTGGGGCAGGGCTAAGGACCAACCAATCACTTAAACGGTCACCTTACGGGGGGATTTCTATAGGACTAGCCTTATGTCTACATACATGTTACTAGTCTTGTTACCTCCCCTGATGTTGCGTAGCCAATTAGCTTTTGAGTTCCATCCATCTTACTTCCTCTGGGCGCCATCTTCTTTGCCCCTCCTTGGTGCTGCCCGGTCCGCCATGGCGGTGGCTGGGACCACGTGCTCACATGCCGGGTCCCTCCCTGCTCTGCCATCCCCAGGGCACCCGCCGGCTGGCTCCACTGGCCCTGGCTTGGGTTAGTTCACGGGCCTGGCTCCACGCGACTCCGTTCTGCGCAGCTTGGGTGGGGGCACCCGTGCATGCGGAGCCCCTGGGCCTGGCCTGGCCGCACCATGGCTGTGCTCATGCCCCACAGGGGGTCACACGCGCCTCCTGGGACGAGGGGGGTCACACGCGCCTCCTGGGACGAGGGGGGTCACACGTGCCTCCTGGGACGAGAGGGGGTCACACGTGCCTCCTGGGACGAGGGGGGTCACACGTGCCTCCTGGGACGAGAGGGGGTCACACGCAGAAGCAGCACTGGGGGAAGCCTTCCAGGGGGTTCTGCACAGCAGGCAGCCTGAGCCCCGTGCCTCTTTGCTAAGTCACCCTGGCCCCACCAGGAAGCAGGAGCTGGAAGCCGTCTCCTGGTGCCGGGTGAGGCAGAGGACTGCCCATCAAAGCCACAGCCAGGACAGTGCACTGGGGGCCCCTCTCCTGAGTGTTGCCAAGTAACCATAAGGGACAGGGACACACACACACACACGCACACACACACACACACGCACACACGTGCAGAGACAGAGGAACAGGACCCGTGGATCCTGCACACACACACACACACACACACGTGCAGAGACAGAGGAACAGGACCCACGGATCCTGCTCGCTCTCTCTCTCTCTCTCTCTCTCTCTCACACACACACACACACACACAGGAACAGGACCACAGATCCTGCTCACACACACACACACAGAGGGACAGGGAGCGGCGTCCTCGTGCACACACACGTGCAGAGACGGAGGCATCACCACACCAGCAAACGGGAGGTGGAAACACGCATCCTTTGAAAAGGACTAAACGCACATACATTTTGTAATGAGTGACTGTAATGAAAGCCAAATGAATTATAATAAAATATGGAGTTTTAAAAAAGCAAACTACTCAAAGCGTAATGTTGCTGGGAAAACATTTAGCAGTTTTTCACTGCGTGCTATTGTCAAAGTAAATAACTACCCAAGACAAACTTACAAAGTGCTTCTAACTCTAATGTGCTGCACAAAGTCAGTCATTTAATTTGTTAATTAGTATTATGCCAGAAACTATCTATTCAATATGAAGCAAATATGTTTACAATCTTATCTGCCATCTGTTTAATAGATGGGAGAATACTTCGAGCTGGATTCTCAGAGAGAGTTGTTGAAAATTTGTTCCACAATTAGTGGAGCAGACTTTGTAATTCTGGAGGAGTTCTCCGTGTGTGGGGAGCACCTCCGCCGCGAGACCGTACATCACAGCCCGCGACTCCCGACTGCCGACTGCCTGTAATGGCGCGACAGATGCTCGCCAAATTCACAGAGGGGAAACATTTTTTTTTAAAAAGATACCTATGAATATTCTCATATATCTACAGAAATATAACACTGGCTTGCGAGACGTGGAACCGGCGTTGCACGCAGCAATTTTGAGCGCAGATTTATGCACGAGCAAGGCTGCACTTGCGCACCAGGCTTCCCCTGCCATCAGCAGGTTTCCAGGACTCCGCACGGGAAAGCTTCCGCGTGCATCAGCCGAATTCTCGGGGTGTCTTTCGACTGCGGCGGGGGGTGAGCTGTAAGTCGTTACGTGGAAGAGATCTGGAGACACGGCCGGCGACAGTCGGGGGTCCGAGTGGAAGTGGCGCTTCTTTCCTAGCAGGGTGTGCGCGGGGCAGCCCGGGCGCAGGCAGGGACGATGGAGGAGGCCTGCTCGCAGCGCAGACCCGCTGCTGAGCGGCTCTGCCCTGGGTTCCCAGGGTCCCGTCCCGCCTCAGCACAGCCATCCAGGGTCCATAACTACGACTTTCTGCAGGGCACCGGCTGTCGGTGAAGGGGGTCTGCAAGAACTCGCCCAAACTCACGGCAGGTTCTGTGAATGGTTCTTGTGCGAGAAAGCTCCCTGCCTCAGCTGCGCGGCTCCCTGCCATGGTAGGTCCCCTCTGCGCATTTCCTGGCTCCTGCGTGACGTGACCCTGTGAGCCCTGGCCTCGGGGACGGCGGTCCTGGGGACCCTGACGGGGCTGTGGGCCCAGCACGCTCAGGCCAGGGCTGCTGTCTGTCTCCCGACTTCCTGCCGTGCCCACAGGATGTCCCCGAGCACAGGGACACTGCTGGGGTTGGGAAGGATTCTCTGGCCCTCCGGGTTGCCTCCCCAAGCATGTTTCCCGTGCTCCGGAACAGAGAGGTAACCCTCGGTGTGGGAGCACGTGGGGTGTGCCCGCTGCCGGTGTGGACCCTGCGTCCCATGCACAGCCGTGTCAGGGCCCCTCTGTCCCCCAGGGCTCCCCAGCACTGCCCTCCATGTCTCCACAATCCCATGCTTCTGGCTAACAAGGTCTCTGCCCAGGCACCCAGGGGAGGCAGGGCTGGGCCGGAGCCATGGTGACACGCTCCGGCTCCATTCATCTGCCGCCAAGCGCGTCTCCACGGTATCCTGGTAACCTCTTCCGAGCTTCATCCGGGCTGTGTTTGCAAAACACTATTAAAAAACAGGCCCCACACTCAGGAGGGAGAAAGGCTGTGTTAAATCTCGCGGCTCTGCCGGGAGAGGTGCAGGCGGCACTGTGCAAGTGCACTTGCCAACATGCCATATGGGAGTCGTGGTCGGGACTTTTTTTTTTCTAGAATAATTAAATGTTGATGGCAGAGTTCAAATGGATCATTAAAATTCAAAAGTGTAAGAAACAGATTTTTTCTTATGCTACTGAACGCTCCAGAGGGCTGAATAGCTGGCAGAAGTGAGGCAGGCTGCCACCCTGTGATCAGCGTGTCGGGATGGCGCTAATTTGATCATAATATAGTCATCTCTGAAGATTACAGCTATTCAATTAAATATTCTAATTAACCTGAAGTATTAGGCAAATGATGCTAATTACAAATATTCTCCTGAGATTCGCGGCAATGAAAACCCCACTTGCGACTGATACTTCTAGCCAATGTCTCGTAACGCAATGTCCTATATCATAGGCCTTCAGAATATTAAAATGCAGTTAATTTGCCTAAACCTCATTTGTTTAATGGCATTAGCATTTTGTTTGAAATTGTAATAAACGTGCATCTCGCTCTCAAGTAAGATCTAAAATGAGTGCACTCTTGGGGTAACTTAAGACTCCTGTTTACAGACCCAGCACTTTATCCAGGAAGCGGAACAGTTTGAGCTTAACTTTCAACCATTAAACATATTGAAATTGTTTAAAAATGCTAATAATTTGTCTTTTCAAATAAGAAAAAAAAGGATATTTTGCAGTAAAATTTCATGAAGCCGCCCATGTGCCCGGGCTCCTACTGTGTGGGCCCTGGTGCTCCACTTCCCTCCACGGCCAGGGAGGATGGCCGCAGCGCCATCGCCATCGCCACCGCCACCGCCATTGCCATTGCCACCGCCACCGCGGCCGCTGCCGGCTCCGAGGCCGCGCCCACAGGAGCGCGCGTGTCCCCCAAGCTGGCTGCCTCTCCCCTCCCCTCACATCCCCCCAGTGTGCCTGCCTCTCCCCTCCCCAACATCCCCCCAAGCTGGCTGCCTCTCCCCTCCCCAACATCCCCCCAAGCTGGCTGCCTCTCCCCTCCCCTCACACTCCCCCAAGTGCCTGCCTCTCCCCTCCCCTCTCATCCCCCCAAGCTGGCAGCCTCTCCCCTCCCCTCACATCCCCCCAAGGTAGTTGGATCTCTGCATAGCCCACCCTCAGGGCAGCAAAGGGCTGGCACTCCCCCAGCATCTCTGGCCATCGGCTCCGCCTGCTCCTCGGGTCCCCCTGTCCCATACCCCCACCGCAGGGAGCCCCCCTCCCCCTCTCTGTGCCTAGGGTCAGTGTGAGGCCAGCACCAGGCCCTGGCAGTGACGCGGGAGACTATGGACAATTCTCTAGGTCTGCACGCGTTCGAGAAGCAGGTGCTGGTGGCCGGTGCTCCCTCATGGACGGCTGCCCTGCTGGGGAAGCCTTGGTCGCCAGCGCCCACAGGATAGACAAGGAGCACAGGTCTCAGGCTGGGAGGGCGAGCAGTTCTGGGGAAGGGAGGCGGGAGGCGCGGGAGGAGGATGGTAGACGCTGAGAAGTGCGTGCGCAGTGGATTTGCTGCAATGACCCTGGCATGGGACCCTGGCGAGCAGTGGGCACACTGGGCAGCTGAACACGAGAAACACCAGGCTTGGGTGGAAAGTCCTCAGAGACAGGCAGGGAGCTGCAGAGAGCAGTGACCACGTGCACAGGGCAGGGGCCCCACCCGCCGCGCCCGCCGTGTCCTGTGGCTGTGGACCCCGGCCGGCTCCAGCCTCTGCCAGAGGAGGAAGTGAGGCGGCCAAGAGTCTCGGCTTCTGCCCAACCCAGGACAATGCGGGCTCTGCACGCTTCCTGGAGGAGGCGAGGTGCTGGAGGGTTTCACGGTCACAGAGGCTGACGCAAGTCGGTGGCCAGGAAAGGCGCACGGCTCAGGAACGTCCACCTCACTCTCCTCCAGGGAACGGGCTGGGGTGGGAACGACGGGGGAGCGGGACCCCCAGGAGGAACGCGCTCTTGCGAGGGGAGGAGCTCCCAGGGCTGAAACGTACGCCTCTGAAGCTGCCCTGTGTCTAAGGCACCACCTGCTCTGGGGCTGCTGTGTCTAGGCTGCTGCCGTGCTGGGGTCTCCCCTCTGCCTGCGTCTCCCCCTGCCTGGGTCTCCCTCTGCCTGCGTCTCCCCCTGTCTGGGTCTCCCCCTGCCTGGGTTGCCCTAGTACTTGGGTCTCCCCTCTGCCTGGGTCTCTCCGTGTCTGGGTCTCTCCCCTGCCTGCGTTGCCCCCCTGCCTGGGTCATTCCCATGCCTGGGGTGTCTGTCTGAACCTGCGTTTGGTGTGCGCCCCCAAAGCTGAGGCTCCCAGTTCCCGGGCAGATCACCGTGTGGGAGCTCGGAGAAGCAGCTTTGGTCGCCATGGCCCTCGTCTGCGGGGAGGGGCTGCTCTCGGGTGTGCTGAGCCGTGGGAGGAGCGTTCTCCATTGGTTCTGGAGGAGGGTGGGGTCCCTGCTGGCGAGCGGGGGCTTTTGAAACACCATTCTCATTCTCGGCAGCGCCCTTAGCAGCTAGGCAGTGCCAAGGTTAGCCAAGCGGACAGCAAGAGCCACGTACCCCGTGGTCACTTCCTTAAGGGGACGTCCCCTGCGTGTCCCTGGACCTCCAGGTCCTGCAGGGAGCCGCGCAGGCTGCACGTCCGGCACCCTGGGCTGGGTGTTGTGGCTTCTCACACAGCACAGTGGCTCACGGCTCTGGGGAAACAGCCAGCAGCTTAAGTCCTGGTGAACGACGCGTGGTGACAAAGGAAAGGAATGAGCCAGAACACGGTCAGGAAGCTGTGGGAGACTCGGGCACAGGAAGAGGCAGAATCCTGTGCAGGTCTGGGTGTTCTCGGCCTGCGGGCGGCTGCGTGAGCCCCAGTCAGACCTGGTCTCCCTGGATCACGTTTGCTACAAACGACTGCTGCCTGACACTTGGCAGATGGGCCAAGAAGTCGGCGTCTCTGTTGGGCAGTTTATTTGCATTCTTTTAGAAGGAAAATCACTGTCACTTCGGGTGGGGATGCCACTCCCCCGTCACCCTGCAAGAAGCAAAGGTGTCCGCTGGGTGAGGTGATGCAGTCTACGCCCCCTCCTCTGCCATGGAGCGGTGGCATTGTAACTTGAGGCCACCGGCAGCCAGCGGGCAGATCAGTGCCCTCGGCCGACGCTGCTTCCCCGCGGCTCCTGGTCCAGCAGGAGGGCCTGGGCCCACGCTGTCCTTGGGTGGAGGCCCAGAACCAGGGGAGGGTGGGCTTGACCCAGGAGGGTGTCAGCCCACGCAGAGCCCACTCCGCCCAGTGGAGGACGGGCCCCAGACACTCGCAGCCTCACCAGTGCAGACTGGCTCTGCCTTTCGGTTTTTGCAATCTCAGCGATGTTCACACATCAGCAATGCTCACACGTGCAGCAATGAGCTGCACGTCTACGTGTTCCCTGTGCGTGCGTGTGTAGAAGGTGGCACCTCTGTCCCTTGGCTGAGTACTGTATGCTGGGGATTGCATTTTCCATGACACACGTATGTGTGGTTTGCATCACGCTGTACTGTACAGGGCACGGCACACATATGTGTGGTTTGTACACACTCTGTACTGTATTTTCCATGACACACGTATGGGTGGTTTACATGCATGCTGTACTGTACAAGGCGTGATCAGGGACGCCCGGAGATGCCTGGGAATTCGCGAGCCCAGCACAGCAGCGCTACAAGCACAGAGAAGTGCAGAGAGGGCTCCACAGAGCACACGCGGCCCTGGAGGCAGGCGGGTGGAAAAGGCTGAGAAGTAAACTGTTGGGTGACATGCTTTTATGACATCATTATATTGATCTGCAAGACACTCATCCAGAACCACAACCTTTTATGCCCCACGAAGAAAGCCTGAGCCTGTATAATCTTCTCAATCACGTGATATTCACAGTCTTACTCCAAGGTCTCTGCATGTCACGTGTGTAACACCGATGCAAAATTCGGCAGCAGAGCAGCACCGGCGATGTGCCTCAACAAGGTGATTTTCCCGCTGCCCAGGAGCATCAGCAGGCGCAATCCGGAACAGAAACACAGGATGGCATCTTCTTCACGCGTGCATCTGGAGGACACAACCATACTTTATTAAAGGAAAATGGGTTTCAGGATTGTTTTGACAAGCAGTAAAAACGCACACCTCAGTTTACATACAGTGCGGGGTGCAGCCCTGGCCAGGGGAGCCCGTGGGGCTGACAGGACCGCCGGGCAGCGGGTTCCGGGGCAGCCCTGGGAGGGGAAGGGGGCAGATGCAGGCACCGCGCCCTGGCGTCCCCAGCTCTGCTCTCCCCGGGGAACGCCCCCTCTCCTTGCAAAAGTCAACCGAAGACAACTTTTGCTTCCTGCATTCTTGGGGTCATCCTGGTTCTCTCCCCGTGACGGGCAAGGGAGCGTGTTCTTTGACCTTCTTAAATCAATGTAAGCCTTGAGCTTTACAATAATACTGAAAATCATGTCAGCTTTTAGAATGCCAGCTGTGCTCACACACACGCCTTCCGGTGAGTCACCTGCTGACAAGGGCTCTGCGTTTTGAGCGTCCTCGCAGAGCCCGCTGCCAAGTCAGCCCTCTGTCCTGACTCTGAGGGCCCCTCTCCCAGGTTCCGACCCCGAGCGCTGGCGACGTCCGCCCATCCCGTTGCGGGAGCCGCACGGATCCCTGACCCAACCACATGTTTGCGGAAGCCAGGCCGAGCAGAAGTGTGCAACCTGCTGTTAAATCATCCAGTGTGACAGACTCCACTCATGTTTGTGGAGAGAGCAGAGGCCGCTGTTTAGAGAGAGGGCAAAAACATTAACAGTAAGATCAAGAACACGAAACATTTGCAAATTTAGTAACTGGAGGGGGAAAGACAGTGCAAAAGGCCCTCCTCGCTGTGCAGAGGAGAGGGGTGATCGTGCAGCTTCTGCCATGGAATTGCTCTGGGACGCCCACCCAGGCAGGGCTGACTACAGAAACCGTGCTGTGACGGCGTCAGTTCCGTGGGCGGCAGAACAGGACCATCACACAGCAGGTTTTCCATGTTAAAGACGGAGTCCATCCGCAGACGGGATTCCTTCGCGGTGGTGCAGGGAGGGAAACGTGGGGCGGGGGGGCGGGGGGGGATATGCTCCTGGGCTCGTCTGCCCCTGGCTCAGGGCTACAGCCTCCTGCTGTTGGGACCATCAGGGCCAGGCTCCTGGCTGGCCCTGGAGCTTTGGGACGGATTGTCTGCAGAGAGCAGATAATTAGACATGAATGTGGTGAACAACTAGTAGGTAGGACTTTCGGAAAAGGGGGATATTTTAAACACGTGCTATTTGCGGTTTGAGCAAAGGAGTTCAAGGTCTTCTATTAAGGATCGAATTTTGCACGGAACAGGAGTGAGCAGCTGGAGGCCAAGGCACACCTGCAGCTCTTAGGGCCTGGGCGGGCGGAAGGCGCAGGGGCCGAGCCTGCTCCGGTGTTGTGATCCCTGCCAGGCGGCCCCGCCACGGACAGCACCCAGCGCGGCATGGACAGTGTCAGAGCAGCTGTGACCACAGGCTGGGTCCCATCGCAGCAGCTGGAGGCGACAGTGACAGATCCTGTTGGCCCTGCGGGCTGGGGGAGGGGCCCAGGTGAGAGGCCATGTGTCCAGTGACTCACCCCGGTGACATTTCATTTAGCAAAAGACCAAAGCACTTCTGGCTTCCCTGCTCTCGCCGAGGTCCCAGCAGTCTGCACAGGACAGTGAGCAGGCCAGGCGATGGCTTACGACCCGGGACCACTGCGCCCGCGGTCGTGCAGAGCGGGAGCCCCGGGGACAGACCCGGCCTCCGCACAGGGAGCTGCGATGTCTTCCTCATTCCTTTTATTCCAGACGCGGTCCAGAACCAAGATGAACAACATACAGCAGCATCTCCGTGGGTAATTCAGAGTTTGTGGAAAATGGAATTAGGGCAGGAACTTACTTGGCGGCCGAAAGCGTTGGAATTGGCGTGTGGGGTGCAGCCAATGGAGTGCTGGGGGGGGGGCCGCTGCTCCCTGCAGAACGGGGGCCAATGAGAGCCCAGCTCCATCACAGCCACAAACAGCACTGCTTCAGCCCGGCGTCGGGCAGGATCCGGGCACTGCAGACTAAGACCTGGTTAGAAGGAAAAGCCACTTCCAGGGCCCGCGTCGCTGCACCTGGCACCGATCCAGCTGCTCCTCAAACCCCCTCCTCACCAGCCCATGGGAGGCTGGGGGCCGGACGCTTGTCTGAGCCCCAGAACCTGAAGGAGGAGGGAGAGGGTGGGATCCTCGCGATGGTGGGTCAGGGCTGGGAGGCGCCAGCAGGGAGGGGCAGGCGCTCTGCACAGGGCCTTAGTGAGAGCCGCAGGGAGTCGGTCTCCTCAGCGCTGCGTTCTGGGCCCTGGACGCAGGCGGCGGGCACAGACTGTCCACCCCAGGGGGCTCCAGAGCGGGCAGGCGACAGGCACTTGGCTCCCGCGGATGGGGGAGGGTGCAGGGAGCACAGTGCACCTGCAAGGATCCGCAGTCGGTGGTCCGAGCAGGCCCAGTGCCCCACCGTGGCCCCGGCCCCCTGGGCACCTCTGCCCCGGCCAGGAGACAGAAGGCAAAAGTCTCACCCTGGGCTGTGACCGGAGGGCACCCCTGTCCCCGGGGACCTCCACAGCACCGCAGCCAGCTTCCGGCTTCTTGCACCTCGGAAACACCGTGGTGACCAGGCTGTGCCGAGGGGGCAGACTGCTTTCTGGTTTGGCTTTATTTCGAAGCTTGAAGAAATGCAGCCTTCATCACAGGCCGTGTCACTGGTCCTAATGCTTTCCCCGACATCACTTAATCCGCAGCCTCACTGGGGGAGGCTCTGGCTCAGCACCCGGCTGGGGACAGCGCTCTGGGGAGAGGGGCTTGGCGCGCATGTGCCTCTGCCCCTTGTGCCTCGGCCTGGGAGCCCCAGGAGAGCCGCGGAGGCCCAGACGGGCCCCCTGGGACCACCCTGCCCACCCACCCTCTCCTTGCTCTGGCTGACCTCCCTCCCCAGTCCCGCGTGCCCACACCAGAGCTGCTAGCGATGCCAGGGATTCCCGTCCACGTGGGGCCTCCGCCTCTCTCTTCGTATCCCTAAATTTGGGCTCGTCCTCCACCACCTCCTTCCAGAAGTCACCGAGAGAGGCCCCGCACACCGGTGGGGGCCCTGAGCATGCCGCAGGCGTTCTCTGGTTCCGGGCCGGTCCCGCCTGCTCAGGGAGGGCTTCCCCGCGCGGAGCTCCCGCGGTGCCATCAGCGGCCACGCTGGCCTCCCACACCCATGGGCCTCCTGACTGCAGCTTGCTGCTCGCCACTGGCTCCACCCGCGGCGTGGACCCAGGAGACCGGGCCCAGATGCGGCAGGGGTGTCCCCGCGCCCCCGCAGCATCTGCCGTCACTCGAACAGCCGCAGCGTCTGGAACAGTCCCAGGCTGTGTTCTCTGCCGTGCAGGCCTCTTCACTTGGTGTCCTGACCGAACTCCAGAGCTCTGTCCACTCACCTGCTTCCCACCAGCTTGTGTGCACACACAGCACATACAGGTCATGGACGCCACCCGTGCAAGCACACACATGCACACACCACACACGATGAACACGTCACATGCACACAGAGAGTGCAGCACACATGCACGCACGTGCACATATGTATACACCACCATCACACACATGCACGCACAAACACATGCATGTACATACAACACATGTACACATAGTACACACGCATATCCCCACATGCATGTAACACATTTACACACATCCTGCATGCATGCACAAGTCAAAGAACACACCACATACACACACATGCACACATGAACAGTGCACCATATACAGATATACACAGCTCACACAATGCATGCATGTCTGCATGCCACAAACATGCATGAAAACAGGCACACATATGAACCATGCACACGTAACACACATGCCCATACAAAACCACAGGCACACATCACACATGATGGCACACACATTACAGGATTGTACAGTGCAGAAACCCCACCTGCACACACCAGAGTTTTTCACACACATACACACACCCATACACACACACCACAAACCTCACACATCCATACACAGGCCAGGCACACGCACACACAGGTTTACCTGCTGCCCACGTCTGCTGCCTTCCCTGCGCTGTGGGAGCCACCTTCCGCCCCTGCATCTCTGGCTGAGGCTGGTCTGCCTGCGAGCCCACGGAGCAGACAGCACGGGCCTCGGAGCGGGTGCTCAGCGCCTCCTGCCTCACCTCTGTGCCTTCTCAGTGAGGCACGAGTGGGCTGCAGCCCGAGGCCTGCTTTCTGCTTTGCATCCTCTCAGGCCTGACAAGGACGAGGGTACCGTGGGCATACAGCGTGTGGACCCCTCATCGCTGCACTCCGCAGGTCGTCGCTCAGTAACTGCACATTGCTAAGCAGCTGCAGAACTTCGCATGGTACAAGGGGGCAGCCAAAGGACTACGGAGAACGGGAACGGGAGGGCGAAGGACTTTCCCACGCAAGTTTTAAAGCCTCTGCGCATTTTCATTTAAACTCTTAGTGCAACAGTCGTCAGTGTTCCAATCCCGTCTAATAACAAAAATACAATGAAAAACAAAAACAAAAAAAAAAAAAAAAAGAGAGAGAGCGAGAGATACTCGTGTGCTTGTAGCTTACACTCAGGTCATGTGACCTGCATCTTCCAAACTATGGGGTACCAGGAAGGGTCGGGGTCCACCCAAGGTGGCCCTGTACTGTGGCCCTGGGGTGGCAGTGCTGGGTCGGTGTCTGTGCCCTGCACTGGGGGACTGGGCATGTTGTGGGCTCACCTGCAGGATGTGGGGGGGCGCAGCCGAGGAAGAAGCCCCTACTTGATGTCCATTCGACTGCTGGCCTTACGAGACAGAGCACACCGGTAGCTGACCCAGCTCACTGCATCTGCTGAGCTACAGACTGGCTGTGGCTGAGGAGGCCCATGGGACTTGCGACCACCAGACCCTGAACCCTCAGTGTTTCAGCTAACTTTCCCGTTCTGTGGACAATGCACAAGGTGGCTCATTTGCAGAGACCTCACCATTATGACTTAGTCCCATTTGGTGTGATCTCATCATGAATGATGACACCCAACCCAGGGTGAACACGTCTCTGCTTGGCAGAGAAGAGAAGCCCACAGGTCCCCATCTTTCAGCCTGTGATGGCTTGGCCAGGGCATGCGCTTAGTTCCTTCTCTGCGCTTCCACAACAGCATCTCTGCCTCAGGTGAGCTCACAGCAGCACCATGACTCTGAGTTCACATCACTGTCAGAATTGGAGCGATCAGCAGCCGGACCCACCTTTGTGCACGAGTGAAGATTGACCAGGACAGGCACGCTTTGCAACCTGAGCCGTGAGTGGTAAGAACGGAATCATCTGATCCAATGCCAATTTAATTTGGAGGGATTTAATTTCTAAGCTTTTCTTCCACTCTCACCTGCTCCCTGACCTAGAGACCATGGCACAGACAGGCCCTGGTTCACTCCTCCAGAAAGTGCGAGAGCCAGGGCGCCGTTCCTTCTGCATTGGTGCAGGCTGGCTGGTGGCTGACCCTCCAAGACTGGACGTTTCCTTACGGCCTGAAACAGCCGTGGACACTGCTGAAAGACAGCAAGAAGCCACTTTCCTGAGCAGGTCTGTGACGTGAACCAATGAGCCTGGCCACGCATGGGCCACAGCCATCACAGCTCTGGAATAAAGATCCTAATTCAGCAAACTATGTACTAGGAACTGTGAATTCCAACTGAGAACACGCATGCTCCCGACATCCTGAGTGCATCGAGTGCAGTCTGAATTGAAAGTCATAGGCAAAGTGCTGTCAATCACTCAAGCTGAAGTTGCCGAAATGTTAACAGTTGTGTCTTGGAGGAATGGAGAGGTTGGGTTTGCCTCCAGGCTGTCTGCGCTCGGCATGCCTGATGCTCCATGCTCACGGCAGTGGCTGGAGGTCAGAAGAAAAGACACGACTTCCGCAGGCAGCAACCACTCAGAAAGCCCAGGGCTCCACAGTGCGGGTGTCCACGGTGTTGATCTCTGTATACCCTGTACCGGGGACAGCATCCCGTAGACCCAGCTCTGCAGCTTTTAAGACCAGCTGTTCAATAGAAGATAATAAAATCTGTCCCATTTTCTCTTATGTTTAAAAAGAGTCTTTAAAATATTATTTATTATTTGCTTACTATTTATTTGGCAGAGGGATGGGTATAGGAAGCTCCCATCTGCCGCTTCTTTTCCCAAATTCTGGCTGGGTCTGTCAGGCCCGCCCACGTGGGCCACAGGGGCCGAGTACTCGAGCCGCGTCCTTCTGCCCTTCAGGGTCAGTGTTAGCAGGAAACTGGAAGTCAGAGCCCGTAACCCAACCCAGGGACTCCAGGGAGGTCGCAGGCATCTTCATTACGGTGACAGATGCCTGCCCCCATCTGTGCAAATGTCCACACCTTTGCCTGCGAGAGAAGCCTACGACCAATGACCAAGCGCATGGTTTTCATATACTGGAGTCCCATTACGGATGTGAGTCCTTCTGACACAATTCATATACCCTTGGACTTGGCGTGTGCATAAATCAAGATTTAATGGCCAGTAATCAAGCAGTACTTGTAAAAGCCATTTTTGTGAAGTATAGAATCATTTCCGATATACGCACTTCAAGAATTCAGGCTTGCATATTTGAACTTCATCACACGGAGCTCCTTCTTAGGCCACAGCCGGACGTAAAGTAAAGTGGTGACATTCACCCCCGCCAGCTGGAGTCTCTGTTAGCGTGCACTCGCTGAGAATTCTACATGCGGCCTCAGCGACCCTGCGCAGCCTCTGGTCCCCTGCTTAGGACAGAGACGGCTGAGGCTCCTGGAGACCAATGCTTGGCCTCCCGTACAAGCCCACCTTCCCGCTTTTGTAAGATGTCTCCTAACTTGTTTATTTAGCCCATGGCCTCGCTACTCATTAGGAACTCTGCGCATATCACCATGGTTTTTATTCCGTTTGACAGTGATATATAATGTTATGTTTACTCTGTGGCTCTGAAGGCAAATTACTTTTTCTTTAAATAGTTTTGATGTACAAATGGCCCTGACAGAGGCAGTTTAAACAAAAAGCCAGGAGACGTGGTATCAGAGGCCCAGTATACTAATGTGTTCATCGTTTACCGACGCCAGCTGGCGGGTAGATGTGTCTGCCCAGCACCAGTGCAGACGTGCGACACAGTGGCCACAAAGCCACCATCTCTCCGCCGTCCCGGTGACTTTGGGGGATGCAGATCCACGCATTCGCCAACAGATGTGCCCGCTGTAGTGGCTGTCAGAGATGCCCCCACACACTCAGTCTGTCTTCCCAGTCAGCTGGGGGATTCAAGTCTTGGTCAAAGTGAGATTCCATCACGGAAATCTCCTCTGTGGAGATAAGCCTATGACTTTTCTTTTCCTAATTTGGTAAGATGGTGAATTGCGTTGATTTCCCTCTGGTTGTTAATACAAACTAGCGTTCTTTAGGTAAACTCCAGTCGGTGATGGTGTTTTCCATGTCTAGGCATAGATTCACTTTGTCTAGAATTTTCGTGTCGGTCTTGACGAGGAGCATTGGTCTAGAGTATTCCCTTTTTTATGATGCCTTTGGTGTCAGGCTAAGGTTGGCTTCACAGGATGACCTAATCTATCACCTCTTCTCCAATTTCCCTGAAGAGCTTGTCTGAAATTGCTCTCCTTTATTTATTATTATTTATCTGAAATTGCTATTCTTTATTCCTCAAGTATCTGGCAGAGTTCAACACTGCGACCATCAGGGTCAGGAGCTTTCTTTGTGGAAATACAGTAAACTAAAAACCATTCATGCTAGTGCACCTAAGACCCTACATGTAATCTAGTCTACTCTCTCCTGCATGATTTTGGAAGTGCATGTCCCTCAACAAAATCTTGATGAATCTGTGGGTATTGAGTTGGTCCTAAAGTTGTCCCCATATTATCCTCCTGACACCTACAGATTCATTAGTGTCACTGCCCATTCTGTCTTGAGGTTTAACAATTTTAGTGATGTCCTCCAAGAACCAGCATATAGGTCCTCTGTTGTTATTCCATTTTCTATTTTATTTTTTCACACCAATCACAATTCATTTCATTATCCTACTTACTTCATATTTTACTTATTCCTCTTAATTTCTTACAGTGGATGCCAGGACTGTTGGTCTGAGATACTTCCTGTTTTCTAAATTAAGTACATGTTGTATCAGTTTCTACCTAGACTGATAAGAACATCTCAGAAATTGATGTGATGTTTCTTATTTTTATTTACATCAAAATGCTTTCTAATTTTTCTTTTGATTTCTTGTCTTAATCTATTGGCTATTTACAATTTATTTAATTTGTAACATTTCAGCATTTTCTTTTCTTTTTTTTATTTTGACAGGCAGAGTGGATAGTGTGATACAGAGAGAGAGACAGAGAGAAAGGTCTTCCTTTTCAGTTGGTTCACTCCCCCAATGGCCGCTCCGGTGGCACGCTGCGGCCGGCACACCGCACTAATCCGTAGCCAGGAGCCAGGTGCTTCTCATGTGGGTGCAGGACCCAAGCACTTGGGCCATCCTCCACTGCACTCCCAGGCCACAGCAGAGAGCTGGACTGGAAGAGGAGCAACTGGGACAGAATCCGGCGCCCCAACCAAGACTAGAACCCGGTGTGCTGGTGCCGTAGGTGGAGGATTAGCCTAGTGAGCTGCGGCGCTGGGCACATTTCAGCATTTTTCACAGAGCATTTGATTACTGATTCATAATTAATACTAAATCATGTGACTGAAATCCTTTTAACTTTACTAAGACTTGTTTTCTGAGTCGGGATGTGGTCCACTCTGCTAGACAAGTGAAGCCACAAAGGTGCATGAAGCCCTGCTCTTTCTGCGTTCAGTGCGGCCGCCAGCTGCCGACAGGAAACTTGAAATCTCCAGCTATAATTGTAGCCTCAATTATTTCTAATCGCAGTTCCATTTGCATCAAATATTTTGAATCTCTAGTTTTAATGTGCAAGCCTTCAGGAATTTCACATTTGTCTTAGTGGAGAGTTGCCTCCTCTTCAGTGCTGGTCATAGCCCTGTTTTGAATTCTACTGTGCGTGGTTTCCAGAGAGCTACTTCAGCTTTCTTTGTGTTGGCGTTGACACGGTCTATAATTTCTATCCTTTACTTTGTGTTTATATTTTCAGTGGACTTCTTGTGGATAGCACACCATGTGTCATGCTTTTAGTCCATAGGATAAACTGCTAATTTATGCAGACTACATTAACTGGAAGTAACTGTCAATGTTACTGGATAAAATCTGCCATCCTGTTAGCTTGTTATGTATTCTTCATTTTAAAATATTTTCCCTGCTGGCTCTGGTGTCCACCCTATGAATGTTTGATTGACCAATGCCTGCCTTCAGACACCAGTTCTTCGCATGTATTTTGTGAACACTCAGTGATGTGCATAGAGAAGAGGCCACGGGCAAGTGCCAATTCCCTGTGTGCCTGAGATTCTGGGCCCTGTCCTCTCACTGCCAACACTCAGACCTCAACTGTTCAGCTGCCATCCACCTGGCAAGCAGGTGTCTCTCCTGGGAAGTGCCTGTCATTCCTTCCATTTTGAGTTGGTTGACTGAGTTTACTTCTCTTACAGATTCAAAAGAAACAGTGAAGATTCTTTAGTTTTGGGCCACTGCTGTGCTGTACAGGGTAAAGCAGCTGCCTTGGGCACTAGCATCCTATGTGGGCGCCGGTTCGAGTCCCAGCTGCTGTTCTTCCGAGCCAGCTCTCTGCTATGGCCTGGCAAAGCAGCAGAAGATGGCCAAGTGCCTGGGCCCCTGCACCCAAGTGCGAGACTGGGAAGAAGCTCCTGGCTCCTGGCTTCAGATTTGCCCAGCTCTGGCCGTTGCGGCCATTTAGGGGGTGAGCCAGGAGATGAAAGACCTCTCTCCCTGTCTGTAACTCTGCCTCTTAACTAAATAAATAAATCTTAAGAAAAGAAAACTCCCTACTTTCTAAGTCAGTGTTGCAGACTCAGCGTCCCCCACTCAGCCCTGCTGTCGCGGGGGCGGTGGGAGCGATGCTCACGCCACGGGGACGCCGGGAGAGCTCACTGAGGTTCAGTGTTGTTCACTAAGGTCTCCACTACCAGTGCTCGCCATGGCGGCTACGGGCGAAAAGGAGATCCTGCCACGTTCAACAGCAAGCCTTCTAGCAAGAGTTTCCACAGGGCGGAGGCCTCCTTCGCTAGGGAGAACTTCTGGGGGACCCACTGTTTGTAAGGAAGAGCTTCCGGGGGCAGAGGTCATTTACGTGGGGGAGAGCCTCGGGTGATGGAGACCATGTTCATGAGGAAGAGCTTCCGGGGGCAGAGGTCAAAGACGGAGACCATGTTCATGAGGAAGAGCTTCTGGGGGCAGAGGTCAAAGATGGAGACCATGTTCATGAGGGAGAGCTTCCGGGGGCAGAGGTCAAAGACGGAGACCATGTTCATGAGGAAGAGCTTCCGGGGGCAGAGGTCAAAGATGGAGACCATGTTCATGAGGAAGAGCTTCCGGGGGCAGAGGTCATTTACGTGAGGAAGAGCCTCGGTGACGGAGACCATGTTCATGAGGAAGAGCTTCCATGGGACCTGGTGTTCCGAGCGAGAGCTCGGGCGGCGGGGGCCTCGTTCCCTGCAGCACCGGGAGCGCCGGGCGGCTCCTGCTGACCCCGCAGCGGGAGGCAGGCCCGAGGCCCAGTTTCCCGAGACCTGAGTGCGGCTGACATCGGAGGGGCCGCGCAGGCCGCGCGGACTCCACCTGGCGGTGTTGAGGCCGCATGGCCGAGGACTGGGCGCGGGCGCACGCACGCGCCGTCCATGCTGCCGGTAGTCGCTGGCGCCCCCGCGAGTCACCGGCGCGGCGGGCAGTGGACTCAGGACAGTGGGCAGTGCCTGTCCGTGTGCTGGGCGTGCTGATTTGCTAGAGACCTGCGCTCAGAATTCTCAGCAACACACGCACGGTTCCTCTCCGGATCCAACGGGAGCTGGCGTCTGGTGGGAGAGGCGGTGGAGCGAGCAGAGGAGCGCCTACGGATGTTCTCCGAGGACCTGGTGTCTGAGGGCCGGGAATCTGAACATTCTAGGGATTTTAGACGAAGGCTGTATATAGACCGGGTGCTCAGTCTGAAGTGGCAGGGGACGGAAGCCGGAGGCGGTCATTCACAGAGCTCCCTCGTGCCTTCGACCCCACTTGATATTAAAGATCAGAGGCACCGTGGGGTGAAGAATTCATTTAGTAGGCTGAGCGGAGAAGAGAAGCAGCAGCCATCTCCGCCTGGTTCTCCCCTCTGCCTGAGGGCTTTCCGCGTCTGTGCTTGTGTTTGATTGGCCATTTATGATGCCCAACAGAAGACCCTGAAGCCTGGCAACAAGATCTTCCGATGCACAAACAAAATGCATTTAATTTGACTCAGTGTATTACAAGCATTGTAATCCCCCTTTGACTTTACATGATCGACTAATCTCATCTGTTCAGAGGATAAGCCTGTCTCAGCCCCCACGCCCAGCTTAGAGCATGCCAGAAATTAGGGCATTCTTGGAGCTTACAGACTGTAGCAGCCGATAAAGACTGCACACGGAGTCGTCTACAGGTGGTGGCTAGTGGAAAGCTGTGTGGTGCAACCAGGCCCACGTGGTGGGCACCTGTGGAGGAACCCTGAAGGCTCTGAGGCTGGAGCGTGTGTCCACAGCCACAGCCCGTCCCCAGGAAGAGCGGCTCAGAAGGGAGCTAGCTGCAGGACTGCTTTAGGCTCGTGCCTTCCTTCCAGCTGTCCTGGAATGCTACCCCTCCTTTCAGGCTTCCGTGGTCTCAGGGAGGAGGAGACGTGGCTAAAACACTGGGGGTCTGGCAGACCCGAACCCCAGGCCTTTGCAAACGGGACCCAGAGAGCCCCCGGGATGAGCACAGTTCTGAGTGTAGCACGAATGCCTGCCCCGCACTGCCTGTTGGATGCAGTCTCCGAGGCTTTGGTGCCCAGTGAGACAGAAGCAGTCCACACCAGCTCACTTCATGTCTGCTGCACGGCCAACTTCCCACAAGCTCCCTGAGTGTCTTTCCCACTCCTGCCTGTGGACCCCAGGTGGGAGGCGGATGGGGTCGCATCGGAGTCCTTCCCAGGGGTGCACGTGGCCAGTGCGTGCTCAGGACACAGGGCCTGGCGGGGTGTCCTCACCTCCTCCCTTGTCTTGGGAGTCGTGGTTAGCTCGCCCCTCTAGAAATGTCCATGACTCCAGAAATTTGTTTAGAAATCAAAAGGATTATTGGTGCTTTCAGGGGGTGGGTGGTCACAGGGCGACAGTTCAGTCCCAGATGCACCAGTCCGGAAGCCGTGCCTGTTAACCAGGGACTCGCCTTCCTGGAGCCCATCCTTGCAGGATGGGCCCGGCCCCTGACGAAGAGGAGGGAGTTTGTCTTAGATCCAGATTTTTTATTCTACCCCTTGAAGACTTTTGTTGAGGAAATAAAACAACTGAGGATGTCAATGGGGAACCATCACCTCTTCATGACAGGCAAGAAATTCCAAAAATGTTTAGTCTGTTTTGCTCCATTCTCCCGAAGAAAAGGTTATATTTCCTTTTTCAGTGCCTATAATCTTTTTAGAACCTTCCCTTTATTGGGTCCATAAACATCTCAGTGCAGCAGCAAATCATCGTGGTCTGGAGGAAGAGCCCACCAGAGAAGCCACCAGCGGGTGAGGCTGAGAAGCCGATACCGGAATGAACTGATTTGTGACGGTTTTTATAGCACTTGAACTATGTGGACCCATTTTTGCCCAACAAACCATTCTTACATAAAGTCAGGATACTGTCCCAACGTCACTTAAACACGCTGCAGTTTTCAAATATTCACCCCATTGTATTATGTTGCATAGTGTAAAACTCTGATTTTTCCACCAAAAAAAAAAGTAGTGGAGGAAAGTGTTCCTTTGCCCTCACTGTGGTATAATTAAGGCAGCCTGACCGAGTGGAAACCAGCCGAAAAAGCAGCTGGCTTTGGATAAATCGGACTTTGGCACCCAGACATCTAACTTGTCAAGTCCTGCTCCAATGCTTCCCTCTCCCTTCCTGTACAATGAGGGCACAAAGGCGAGAGTTCGGCCTGGATTTTTCAGACTTCCCGTGGAGGAGGGCGAGGCTAACGAAACAGAGACTGCCTCGACGTGCAGTCTCTGTGATTTTAGGCTGAGTCTGTGGTGCCACGAGCTCAACTTTATAAATGAAACAAGGGGACTGGTACAACTGAGGGTGGCGCTGCAGTCCCCTCTTAGAACTTGTGACTTCGTGTGTGAAGGTCCCTCCGTGTGCAGCTGATGCAGCCCATGTGTCAGCACCCAGCTGGCTGCACGCCCATCTACATGAGAGCACTCCGTTTCGCGGAAGTTGTAAAAGCTCTCGTGACATATAGGTTAGTTCATTTCCTTAGAGCTGGGCTTTGACGAGGATATGGCTCCCAAGCGCGTGCCGATGTTTAATCCTCAAAGTCATGAGTTAATGCTACAGGAAGGGTGGAAGTGTAACCCAAGGACAGCGTCTGGGAGATGGGCCTCCTGGGAGGTCCTTGGGCATTGTGGGTGCTGCCACAGTGGTGGGGGTGGGGGTGAAAGCTGAGAGCTCTGTGCTCCCTGGCTGCTGAGGTGACTCGGCCTCTGCATGGGTTCAAACGTTGCCACTCTGGGCTCCCTGGACGCTGCCCAATCACGGGGCGGCCTGCTTTGGGGCTGGGAACCTCTAAAACTGTGAGCCACACAAATGTGCGTCCTTCGTTAGCGGCTGCGGGGATGTTTGCTGCGCAGTGGAGCTGACAGAAAACCGGTGGCCGCTGGCAGGTTCTTTTATTCTTTCAAAATACTAACTATCCGTCATTTGCAAACGAGAGCAAACGAATGTGTAGTAAACTAGCTCTGACCTGTCATGTTATTCTCAGAAAGCTTTAGACGGTTTATGTCATTAACAACGCACTGGGTGACGTGCCAGTAACGCAGGAAGGGCGTGTTCTACTTGAGCAGAAATATGACCTCATATTTAAAGGAAACTCTTGGAATGAACAGTAACTGAGGGGGCCGGCACTGTGGCAGAGCTGGTAGAGCTGCCGCCTGCAGTGCCAGCCTCTCATATGGGTGCTGGTTCGAGTCCCGGCTGCTCCACTTCCCATCCAGCTCTCTGCTGTGATCTGAGAAAGCAGTAGAAGATGGCTCAGGTCCTTGGGCCCCTGTGCCCTCATGGGAGACCTGGAAGAAGCTCCTGGCTCCTGGCTCCTGGCTCCTGGCTCCTGGCTCCTGGCTCCTGACTTCAGATCAGCCCAGCTCTGGCCATTGAGACCATTTGGGAAGTGAACCAGTGGATGGAAGGTATCTTTCTCTCTCTCTCTGTGTCTCTCTCTCCCTCTGCTACTGCCTCTCTGTAAATCTGCCTTTCAAATAAATAAATCTTAAAAAAAGTAACTGTCAGGACACCCAGTGAGCATACAATCAGGTGAATGTTTTAAACTTTTAAATTAGGGTTTTGCTCTTCCGACAGCCCTATCTGCAGTTCCATGATCATCACCAAGAGATACTTTCTGGTTTGTGACCTTTTGGGATAAACTTAGCATTGTCCCTGGCAAAGGAAATGTAGCCAAGGATATGTTTACAAGTAGATTTTACTGCCAGTCTATGTTTTAGACACTCCAGTGAGACCTCATGTAAAATCCACTCATCCACTATTGCACGTCTCCTTCCAATGTGGCACGTTAATCCAAGATCAGAAGAGCGCTGGGCACGTGGGGAGCAGCGACGCAGCCGGCATCTGGTCTGTTCTGCAGTGACTTCCGTGGCGCACTGCGCTTTGTGTGGATACCAGGAACAGCTAGGAGGAAAATTGGGCAGCAGAGATCCGACAGCCAGCGCTGCCAGATGCAGCTCCGTGAGCAAAGACCTTTCTTTGTATTTCTGAATCGATACAGTACCCATCTCATTCTCAGAAAAGGTAAGATTTTCTCTGACACTGAGCCATATTTGGAGAAATTCATTGCTAAGCTGCAAATCCGAGTATTGCTCCCCGTAGGACCGTACTGGATGCCTGGTGGAGCCGCGGAGACCGTGAGCAGCTTGTCTGCCCAAAGGCAAGCGAGCGAATCACATCGGAGACAATGCGCAGCTCTCAGCACGCATCTAATCATTTTGCATTTGCTTCCATTGTGTCATTAATGGCACTTCTGAGTCCTTGAGACCTTCTATTTTCTACTACCTTTTAATAAGGTGAAGGCGAGAGGACGGCTCATGTTTGCTTACGCTCAGCCCGGTGGAGAGCTGTGCCGTGCACTGAACAGCCCAGGCCAGAGGCTGCAAGAGGCGCAGGGCGCCCCGGCCCGGGGCCTGGCTTGTGCCTGCGCCAGCTCTGGGGCTCTGGACAAGCCGTGGAGCCTGAGACAGTCGGGAAGTGAGGGACTTGGCGCAGAGTCACAGGACTCCTGTGTTCTCTTCTCAGCCGAGTGGCTGGGGGTCCTGGATGGAGCAAAGAAGCAGCCAGAAGGCTTGTAGGTGGTGGGCGCAGTGGCTCTGCCCATGACGCTGCAGTGTGAGTGCAGCGTCCCGTATCAGAGTGCCGGTCCGTGTGCTCGCTACTCCACTCCCCGTCCAACTCCCTGCCCAGGCACACCCGGGGGGCTGATGGATGATGGCCCAAGGCCTTGGGCCCCTGCCACTTTCTAGGGGCTCCAGATGGAGCTCTGGGACCCTGGCTTCGGCCTGGACTGACAGTGGCTGTTGCAGACATTTGGAGAGCGAACCAGCAGATGGAAGACCTCTCTCTCTCTCTCTCTCTCTCTCTCTCTCTCTTTGTAACTCTCTTTCAAAATGAATAAAATAAATTAGAAAAAAAAACAGAAAGGGGGCCGTCAGTCTCAATGCCAAATGTGTGTTCCAACGTCTCGGAATGCACGCTGTGTATTAGAGAAGGGCGAAGAACCAGCCCGGGCGGAACGACGAACCAAGGTGAAAACTCAGGGGACAGAGTGGTGATCTTTTTAAAGAAATCTGATGGATTAAAAGCCAGTGAAAGAACAATTCAGGACGTGTTCTGCAGAGTTTCTAGAGAAAGTCGCTGTCAGGGTAGTTAGGCGGGCAAGCCGCACAAGAAAGCAGCTCTGCTGTTCTCTCTGTCGCCCGTCTCTCGGGCGCTCCTTTTGCCGTCTGCGGTTCTGAGCACATGCACGTTAATGGCGGTGACCACCAAGCCCTCCCGCATTCCATTACAGGGACTTGGGTTCCTCTGCTTGTTTACACTTCATCGTGTACACAGCTTTGATCTCAAGAAGTACTTGGCCAGGGGCCCGTCTTGGCCGTGACCTAATTGCTTTTGGTTCACAGAAAATGATGCAGAACAGCTGAGAAGTGCCGGCCATGTGTGCTGCTCCCCAACACTGCAGATGGGCGGCCGGAGCGGGCCACCAGTCACTGCCTCCTGTGCACCCCTGTCCTCGCTGGGGTTGCCAGCATCTGCCATGCACAGCTCAGGCCCAGGTGGGATGTGGGGACCCACATTCTCGACCAGCCCCAGTCTGTGGCACCGTGCAGGCAGCCCCAGTGTTGCAATGCAGACCCCGGGACATGTCACGGGGCCTCTCTCCCAGTCGTTGCCACTGAGGAGCAGGGGCCCTGGAATTAACCCTGCGACCTCTTCCTGGAAACACAGGCTTCAGGTTTACAATTGGCTTCACAAACACTGGAGAGATTTTCCTGGGACACCTGAGGGCTGATAAATTCACAAATGACAACTGAAAAAAATAAAAGCAGTTCAAAGCCACCAGCAGACGATCGCTTTGCAGGAGTGGAAATGGACTGTGTTTGCCTAACGCTTCCCTGGCGTTCATCTTGACAGCCCCAGTGTCTGTGGCTGTCCCCAACCAAATGCGCACACCCAAGGGTCTCCGAATGTGCCATGGATTAACCAAGGTGTCCAAGAACCGTTTGGTAGTGGAGACAGGCACAGCCCTATGGATAAACCAGCGTTTATACTATTCATCTCTGAGTCTCTGAACCTGAGCCTACGAAACTTAATTTAATCAGCTTTGTGCCATGACTCCAAGCCATAACCACCGATGCATGGCCCGGCATTGGCACGGTGTGGACGAATCTTCTCGTCTTTGTCTTGCACATTCCTGCAGAGTCTGAGCTGAAACTGGATCCTGGCCCTCCTGGGTTTTGCTGCCTTTGCTCCTTGCCTGTGTCCACAGATGTCTACACCGCAATGCAGCTTGAGTTGATTCAGTTCGCTGAATCCAGCTCAAGGCTGGACTGTTGACTTTGGGCACCAGAAATCTGGGCCACGCAGAGCTCAGGGGAGCGAAGGGGCCCGTCAAGGGGCTTGCGTTCTGGGAGACACTGCAGGCGGAGGCATCAGCCTTACAGGGCCCAGGGAGGGCGAAGATGACGTCTGGGGAGCAGGAATAATGATAAGCCAAACGTGGGATCATTTTGGTTGGCATGAAGTAAAAAGGAATCATTCCCTCATGATGAAGAGTGCTGATTTTGCTTCTGAACTTGCTGTTTTAAACAAAAGGCACTCTGGCCTCCCTGTTTCCATAGCCATCTCAATTGCAATCGATCTGTTCATTTATGGCGATTATCATCACCCTGGCAATTCGTTTTAGGTGTTCTTCTACTGTAAAAGTGACTGTATCACACGATTCTAAGGGCTGCTAGAACATTATGCAATGATTCCAACGCCAGCTATAGCTTGCATGGCTAGAACATTATACAATCATTCTAATGCTAGCTACGGCACAGACTGCTGGGATGCTTACTGCGTGCCATGAACTTCGCAGCCCCTAAAACGCCCCTGTGCTCAAGGTTTACAATATCGAGGTCTGTTCTGTGATTTATGTGATGCCACTGCACTAGGCCCACTTGGAATCTATGAAATGTCAAACCAGAAACCCAGAAGCACTTTATAACCCCGGCTGGTGCAGGCGCTCATTTACAATTTTATAGTGCGCCCCCTTGATACACGGAACTGCTGGGATTTCTGAACTCTTTAAAGCCATCTTTATAAAGATTCCCTGAGCCAGTGATTTTAAATGACTATGGTACCTTGTCAAAGGCCCTTAATTAAAATCATCTCTAGATGTCAGCGGGAGCAATGGGATAGCAGATGATTTAAAGACTGGAGACAGACCTCACGGAGCAGCACTTCCCACCGTGTCCACATTCCCCTTTCGCTAAAGTGACTGAACACATAATTTATGAACATCAAGCACATTTTCTGGAATTAAGAGAAAAGTGATGTAGCCCACCCGTTCTCTAGCATGCTGCTCCCGTCAGGGAGAGAGAATGCCCAGGGCAGGAGAAAGGCAGGCCCTCAGCAGCAGGGCCCATGCCTCCTGCCAGGTAGCTTGATCCTGGGGACTTGGCAGACTCCACAGCCCCGTTGTCTGAGACCCCTGGGGGGGTCAGAGACTGGTGAGTCGCCTTCTGTCCTCCTGCCGGGGATGCAGCAGGTCCAAGACAGTGAGGATGGTGTCGCTGGCCTCCCCAGAGGGGCAGCAGCCCAGCCCACGGCACCTGCAGTCTGACCCCACCCGCTGTAGAACCAGGGGTGCCCAGGCAGACGTGGGATTCTTAGAGCCTCGTGGGCAGGAGCTCTGGGACCCAATTCCATCTGAGGGCCTGGGGCAGGGCCTGGAACTCAAGATTTGATGCCAGCCCCGAATATTCTGCGAGTACAGACCAGGGCCCTTGTCAGAGGTCGAAGTCCGGCCCACGGGACTCCAAGGACTCCCTGTCCTCTAGCTCCGCGGCTGCCCGCGAATGGCCACCCCACGCTCCCCGTCAGCTTCTCCCCCGTGTGAGGGCAGGTTCACAGAGGCACAGGCCAGACCTGTCGTTAGTGGACAGGTGCACTTTAAATGCTGCCCCTAGGATTGAGAGAAAAATGTGCACATGGGAACGCGATTATGCCTTTCCACAGGTCTATAGATTTCAATATAGTTTAATGAATGGTTTGTGTATGACGCTCACTTAATTTCTCCGTTTATCCAAATTTGCTTTTAGCATACTGTAATCCAGATGTTCCCGGGAAAGAAAGCTCAGAGCCTTTTATTTCTCTGTGTGTATATTGTGTGTGTGTGTGTGTGTGTGTTGCTTGAGGCACAAAAATCATTGTTCCCTCTTCAGCGAGGGTGTTTTCAATTACAATTATGTTTTCACTACAAATAGTTTTAAAAAATTAACGGATATGTTCAGTTATTAGTTTATCTTTCAACATACTGGTATTAATCCAGCTATTATGTTATATATTTTTAAGAAACCTATTCAGATGACAGCCTCAATAACATCAAAAGTACAGAGCACTTGGCCTCTCTCTCTCCCTTCCCAAACATGAAAGCCGAGCACAGGACACATGGTTCCTGCCAACGGCTCAGGGAAGCACATGTGTGCAGCATATGGGCCGCCGGAGCCCGAGCGCGAGCCGCGCCTGCCCCGCTGTGCGCACTGCACTCACGAAGCCACCTGGGCCACCGGGCCCAGGAGCCCTCGGCCCCTAGCAGGGCCGGCCATTGTGATGGCCGTGCGTGGGCAAACTCGGGACGGATGGGGAACGGCGAGCGTGCCACTGACTCCGTGGAGCCCCGGCTGGAGGTCTGTTTGCTCTCTGAACAGCTACCCGGCCCAGCGTGGGCAGCAAGCGTCGCTGTTGCTGTCACGTGGTCCCGTGTGTGCAAAGCTCTCTCCCCCCACCCCGCCCCCACCGCACACACTCCACGGCCAGACCATGGTGAGAATGTCACCTTCACCACGGGGCAGGGGGCGCTGGGTCTGCCGCTTGCTCTGCACCCAGCACCTGACTGCCTGGGATCTCAGGGGCTGGAGGGGTTCATAGAACACGGGTTCCCATGCTGCAAACAGGTGACACGCAGGCACACAGGCATGAACGGTTCGCGGCCCGTGCTGGTGGGCGTCTGGTTTATTCTTTACTTGAAAGAGTTACACGTAGGCAGAGAGAGAGAGAGAGAGAGAGAGAGAGTGCGAGTGCTTCCATCCACTGGTTCACTCCCCAAATGGCTGTAACCAGCAGAGCTGGGCTGATCTGAAGCCAGGAGCCAGGAGCTTCTTCCAGGTCTCCCACGTGGGTGCAGGGGCCCAAGGACTTGGGCCGTCTCCCACTGCTTTCCCAGGCCACAGCAGGGAGCTGGATGGGAAGGGGAGCGGCTGGGACTAGGACTGGGCGCCCAGATGGGTGCCGGCACCGCAGCCGAGGATTAACCTCCTGAGCCGGAGGCCGGCCCCGCGGGTCTGGCCTAGACTCTGCTCCTAGCGCTGGCCTTCCTCTCCACCCTCAGCATGGCTTCTGCGGAGCCTGCGGCACTGAGCACTCTTAAGGCAGAAGGAAGGGCCGGGGGGGAGGCAGGGAGGGAAAGTGGGGGTGTGAAGGCCACAGGAGTGAAAGGAGCGCGCCCCGCAAGCTGAGCAACACCGTGCATCCTGTAGCATCATTCTGTAGTCAGACTAGAGGACAAATGGCTGCCGGCCCAGGCCACAGGAGGCTCACGGAGAGGAGCGGGGAGACAGGCGCCCCGCACAGGGAGACCCCAGACCATGGAGGCCGGTGCTGGCTCAGCACGCCTGTGTGGCGCCTGCTTCCATGGAGCCGTGGAGAGCGTGGAGACACCGACCCCCAGGGAGAAGTCGCCTTGCTACAACACACCCCGCGGCCGCCCTGTGGCTTCCCTCCCCAAACCCCACGACCTCGGGTGACCCCGAGGAAAACACCAGACAGATCCATAGTGAGATACATTCTCGCAAATCACTGACAAGTGCTCCTCAGATCTGTCACCGTCACCGTCACTGACAGAGCCCGCAGAGATGCTGCGCCTGCCTGGGGTGGAGCGTCCTGCACAGGCACGGGGACACCCGAGACAGCTGGACTAGCAGGGTCGGCGCTGGCTTCGCGTTTGTAAGGTATGGAACAGGTGAATCTGACGACAGTGGGGCGGACGGCGTCTTCACCTCCTGTGGCTGCTGGCCATGGCTCCCGGAGCCGCAGGACACAGGATCCACTCACCCAGACCCGCGGCCATCCCAGACAAGTGGACTTGAAAGACGAGTTTTATTTCAGCACAAAAAAGTTTGAAATCTGCACACGGTTTCTTCCTAATGCGCTTGTGAACTCTCTGCAGGCTCCTAGCATGCTAACGGACAGGCACATGCCAATGCACGCTTTTACGGGAGACCTCAGTGAATGGGCGCGTGCGTGTTCTCACGGCGTGGGAGACCTCCTGGTAGAAGGTGCATGTCCCCACCCGTTCCTGTGTTGACTGTCACCTTTCAAAACCAGAGCAGTGCTGTCCTTCCCAATGGCTAATGCGGGAAGTGGAGGCGACATCGGGTGCTGGGATCGGCCTCGCGGGTGGGCAGACAGACGGGCACAGAGGGGCGCTTTCGCTGACCACAGTAACCCATCTGCACTCGCGCTCATTTACCCTGGGGAAGGGAACGCTCACATTCACAAAGGATCTGCGCGGAGTTCTCCATAAACACCAGCGACCAGCGACCAGCTTTGTTGTCCACAAACACAGGAAGCACCCAGAGGTCCTCGTGTGGCTGAGCAGGTCAACTGTGCGGGTCTGCGCCATGCACCGCGGCCAGCGCCAAGGGCACGTCTCATGGCAGCGCGGATGCATCCGACTGGAGCTGGGCTGCTGCAGGGAGGACTGGCAGGGCGGTCACTGCAGAGCCGCGCTGTGCGACACATCGGAAGGGACCCGACCGCAGACATGGAGACCAGAGCACAGCCTCCAGGGACCAGATGCGCGCTGTGTTTTGAGTGTGGAGGCGGGAGGGCGTGGTCAGCAGAAGCACAGCCATCCAGTGGTGGCAGACGCGCCCACCAACTGAAGTGACAGCGTCGCACAGCTCTGCACACTCACGCGCGTGTGAACCTAGGGACACTCGCGCGAGAGGGGTGTGAGACCAGTGCTACCATCCCGGCTGTAATACCGCCTAGCGCTGTGTGCGACGCTGCCACCGGGGACAGCTGGGTCAAAGGCACAGAAGCCTCTCTGTCTGCCTGTGATTCTGACAACTTCACGTGAATCTATAATTGTCTTCACAGAAACGTGTGCTTTCCTCCCAGTGGAGAAGCTGGAACGTCTACCCACAGGTTTCCTACATTTGTTTTTCTGTGAGATGCTGCTATGGGTTATGAAAACTTAAAAAAAAAATTTAAAAAAACTGTCAGAAAAATCAAAATGGAAATTGTCATGGAACATTCCAGAACCTTAGGTATGCTGATAAGCATTTTGAATATTGCAGACAGAGTAAACCTGTTTAGCCAAGAACTCTTCTTTGTAAAGTGTGGGAGAAAGAACAGCCGGCCAAGAGACGTGTCAGCCGCCATCAAGGCGAGCCCGGCCTACCTGGCCACGATGGGTGTGTGCAAGAAGTGAGGAATCGCCTCTGAAAATAGCTCAGTCCGGGAAAAGCGGTCGGCTGAATGTTCTGATTGCAGTGCGTGCACTAGGAGGAACGTGTGTGCCAGAAAACAAGCAGCACTAGTAATGTGTGCACACACTGCAGAACACAACCCAACAACACGTCTCTGCCAGATGCACCCCAAGTTGGGGAACTGGCTGGATCCCCAAGACAACCCAGGCCCCAGAGCCCAGTGAGACCGTGCCTCCAGCCCCTCAGACAATGTACACACAGTGTGCAGGGGGACCTGGGCTGCCCTAAGACAATGTACACACAGTGTGCAGGAGGACCTGGGCTGCCCTAAGACAATGTACACACAGTGTGCAGGGGGACCTGGGCTGCCCTCAGACAATGTACACACAGTGTGCAGGGGGGACCTGGGCTGCCCTCAGACAATGTACACACAGTGTGCAGGGGGAGCTGGGCTGCCCTCAGACAATGTACACACAGTGTGCAGGGGGACCTGGGCTGCCCTCAGACAATGTACACACAGTGTGCAGGAGGACCTGGGCTGCCCTAAGACAATGTACAC
>CM027389.1:110013279-110048269 GCA_015711505.1 Sylvilagus bachmani | reverse complement strand
AGACAATGTACACACAGTGTGCAGGGGGACCTGGGCTGCCCTCAGACAATGTACACACATTGTGCAGGGGGACTTGGGCTGCCCTCAGACAATGTACACACAGTGTGCAGGGGGGACCTGGGCTGCCCTCAGACAATGTACACACAGTGTGCAGGGGGACCTGGGCTGCCCCTCAGACAATGTACACACCGTGTGCAGGGGGACCTGGGCTGCCCCTCAGACAATGTACACACCGTGTGCAAGGGGCACCTGGGCTGCCCTCAGACAATGTACACACAGTGTGCAGGGGACCTGGGCTGCCCTCAGACAATGTACACACAGTGTGCAGGGGACCTGGGCTGCCCCTCAGACAATGTACACACCAAGTGCAGGGGGACCTGGGCTGCCCTCAGACAATGTACACACCATGTGCAGGGGGACCTGGGCTGCCCTCAGACAATGTACACACAGTGTGCAGGGGGACCTGTGGGCTGCTGCTTGGATGCCCGCATCACATACCCGAGTGCCAGCTTCACTTCCAGCTCTGCTTCGTGCTGATGTGTGTCCTTGGAGGCTATGGGTGAAGGCTCAGTAGCTGCCCCTCCACCCTGTGGGAGACCTAGGGTGAGTCCCTGGCTCCTGTTCAGTATGGAGCAGCTGTGGCCATGGTAGGCCCCCGGGGAGTGAGCCAGCTGACTGGAGACTGCTCTCTCTCCCTCTCTCTCTCTCTCTCTCTCTCGTCTCTGCCTCTCTGCCCCTCAATTAAGGGGACAATAAGCACAGCTGTGAAATATCCCCATGCTCTGTTCGTGTTCACTGCCGAGCCAGCGCTAAGCTGACATGGGCCTCGGGATTTGCAGACAGAAGCCCATCGCGGCCCGCAGCGGGTGGGCCCAGGCCGGGCCGCAGAGCGAGGACAGGAACTGCTGATCCACGTGCAAGTGTTCATTGACAGCACATGTGACGTCGGAACCGTCGGCTTTTAGGGACGTTGAGATGTAATAAGCTGTAGTCGGTCAAAGAAACCGGAGTTCAGTAATGAAATCAGAAATACCACATGATAGATATTGATTCTTTGAAATAAATAGAGGAGATATTGAAATAAAGTCATATAATTGGAAATTGCTAAATTTAAGCCAGGATAGATGGTTGTGTATAATAAATCTTCATTATTATTTTTATCTCTTATTTCAGTTCATGAAAAACATTTTAATGAAGAACATCTTTTTAAGAAGGTAACATAATTGAATAATAAGTTAAAATTATAATTTATATATGGAGAAAGTAAAAAAAAGTTGACTATATTTAGACAAATTGTCCAACTACCTTTTCTAAGGCATTCATTGTTATGTGAAAAACCAAAGCAGAAGTAAATCAAATTTTGCTTCATTCATATTCTTTAATATCCTTTGTATTTGTTTGCATCTGATTTTGACAATATAAAATAATACCGCCTTGGGCTGTTGGCTACTGCTGAGGCAGAGCCCCACAGACTGGTAATACAAGCCACAGAAGTGTGTGGTGTAACTGACACTGAGGGCCACCGTGGGCAGGGGACTTCCCGGCCGGAGGCAGAGGGGCGAAAGGGGGCTGGGAGTGCGGGGGCGGGGGGCTCATCCTTTTCCCAGGAACCCTCTTCTGGGATGACGGCAGTGCTGCTGGCGGGGGCGGAGCCTTCGTCACCTAATCCCCTCCCAGCCCTGGCACGGGGTTCAGTTTGCCCACATGAACTTGGGGCACGTTCGAAGCACGGTGGGCTCAGAGGTACTCTTGGGTGCTGGGGTGCAGTGTTGTAACGTTCGTCTCGCGTGTGGATAGACGGTGGGGTTGGCGCATGGTGTTTAAGCTCATTGGAGACTGCGTGCCCCACAGCTGCAAGAACTCCACGGGAGTCTTCGATCTGCTGACCCGCCCCGCCGCCCTTCCTCACGGAGCCCGGCCTCGTCAGCGATCTGCGCCTCCCCGAAGCCTTGAAATGACACATGGGTTTCCAATAGACGCTCAGGAGGGCACTCGGCACTGACCAGCTCCAAGAGGATCATCCCAGGAGATCTCCCGATAGCAGCAGTAAATACAAGTCCTGGGAAGTGGATTTGTCCGTCTAACACAGAGGCTGGGTCACACATCACATCTCGTTGAGCTGCTGGGTTATCTGACTTACATAAAAAACCCTCGGAGTCGCCGTCGCTCTGTGGCAAGTCTCTTGGCTCCTCTGAACACTCACGGGCTCTAAAGAGATGGCCGTGTGGCTGAGCCTGCTGCGGGGTCAGCCCCCGCCCCTGCCGGCCCCTGCGTGCCCACGCGGCTCTTCCTGCTGCCGGGTGGCTAGGCTGCGGGCTCCCGCTCCACGCCTGTGCTCCATCTCACGGCCGGGTTTCCCACGTCTTTTCCACTCGCTTCCGAAGCCTGGTGCCACCTCCCCAGCCCCCCGTGCTCAGGACAGCGTGTGCAGTGTGCTTCCCTGAGACACAGGCGTGGGAGGAGAGGAGGCCCCGGACACCGGGCAGCCACCCACTGACTTCTGCCTCGCGCCGGTTGAGCATTTTGGCAGCACCCAGAGTCTCCGCACCTGCCTGGGGCATCGCTGCAAACTTGCCCTTCATCCCTCCTCTTCGGTTCTCACCCAGCGGTGCTGCCATTCCCCAGCTCGTACAAAACCTCCCAGTCCTGACCGCCCCCTCCCCACCTGGTGACTACCTGCTAATTCCTTGCATCTATTTGTACGATTGCAGCGGATTCCTCCCAAGTCCCATCTGTGTCACTCTCTCCCCTCTTCCACCCTGGTCCCCGGAACCCACCCCAGCAAGGCATTGACTCCACCCAAACTGTCTGAGTGCAGGTCGCAGGTGGCCCCCTTGACAATGCCACAGTGGCCCCGGCCTGCGTCGCCTGAGGCTGCATCAGCATTTGGCTTCCTGGGTCATCGTCCCCGCACACAGCACCCGGCAGCTTCCGTGCGCGCCCTCCTCTCTGACCGTCTCCAGGTTGCTCTCTCCTCTCCTCACTCATCCCGAACCCCTAGTTTCTCCTTGCTCTTTCCCCTAATGGCATGCGTTCCCCTGATTATCTTACCAGTGCAATGACCGGACGCACCCTGGAGGCTGACAATGCTCAGATTCCAGCCACCAGCCTGCGTGGACTCCTCAGCTTCGGGCTGGAATGTTCATGGTCACCCCGACACCCGGGTGTCTCTGTAGCGCCAACCAGGACGTCCGCGCCCCACTCAGCACCACCTCCTGACGTCTGCGACACGCCCTCACTCGGCATGTCTCTGGCCCCTGCCCTCTGCCCCTCGTCCCTGTCTCAGCTCACAGAGATTGTCCCCTCCCACTGCTCGGGTCCACCCAGTGGGTCTCCTCCTTGAGCTGGCTCGGGCATCCGTTTCAGCGGCAGAGGAAGTCTCGTGTCCCTGCCATCACCATGTATGTTAGGTGCCACCACTCTGTGTCACCGCACCCCCTCACCTGCATCCCAGGCTGGCTCCCCTGCAATCCGCTCTCAGGACAGCAGCCCCAGGGATCCTCCTGTGCTGTGGGCCAGCTCCTGCTGCCGCGGCCCCGGGACCCTCCGGCTCGCCGGCAGTCGACGCCGAGGCCTTCCCAGCACTGCTCCGGTCCTGCATGGTTGTGGGCGCTGACGGCAGCCGGGAGCAGGCGTCAGATTTCCCTCTGCCCCCACTCACCTGCTCCACGTGGCTGCCGCCTTTCCCGCAGGCATCCCCAGGATAACGGCTCTCATCTCAGCCCCAGCAGGGCAGGGGTCTCGGGAGCCCTGCCGACTTCTGTGCCCCCGGGGCCCGCGTTCTCACATGGACATGGCCATTCCGCTGTCTTTAGCTGGAGGTTGGCCAGCATGTGAGCTGACGCTCGCGGACACTCTGCAGGGAGCGTGGATCTTCCCACTTGGATGAGTGGTCTTGGCTCCCCAGATTCCGGACACAAGTGACAGGAATCGTGAGCAGACGCTGTCCACGTGCAACGTCGGACTTTTGCAAGCGCGGTTTAATTGGAGTTCCAAGGAAGTGCCAGTCATCACCGCTCCCCAGTCTTTCATTTGGTTGAAAAACTGGGTCCCCTGAGCCCTTGGATGACTGTTTGTGGTGTCCCCAAGTGGCTGCTCCTCCCCTCCCCCTCCACACCCACAGCTCATAGCCTCCTGGAGGGTGGGGCTGGGCGCCTCTCTCTGGACCACGGGTCAGACTGTGGCTGGTTTCCCAGGAGCCGCCCCTCCCCTCCCCACCTCTCCTGCTCCCGCCCCACGGACGGGGCGTGGCCCTGCTGCCTCCCTCTGGGTCCCGGCATGAAGAGGATGCCTGCTCGTCCACCCCAGAGGGACAGAACGGAGAACAAGGCCACACACCGCGGTGGCTGGGTGCACGTTCTCCTGCTCGGCTGGCTGCTAAGACTCATCGTGGACGCTGGTCAGCCTTGGACGGCACCCTGGTCTCTGTGTCGGGGCTGGAGCTGGGGAGCGGAGGCAGCTCCATGCGACGGGCTTGTTCTGTGCTCAGAACAGAGCGTGATGACAGCAGAGGTCCCCAACAGCCTCAGAAGCCAAGACAGCCTAGGCCTTTCCATGATGCCTGCCGCACACGCACGTGTCATTATCAGCATGGCAGTGTGTGCCTGCATATATGCATCTGTGGGCACACACGCGCCTATCACACCGCAGATGAGATTTTCTGATCCATTTTAGTAGTTTTGTTTGTGTATCAACTTGTATATTCAATTCTAAGTATCTTGTATGTATCTGTACCTGTCTATCTCGATACCTCTCTACAAGAATAATATATAAACAGAGATTCGCAGATTGGGCCCCTAAGGTTCACATTCCAAACACTGGGCCTGCTGGCATGCACCCACCTGGCTAATCCTAAGCCTCCCGGCCCCAGCCGGGGCTCAGGTGCAGGTAGGTCGCAGGAATAGGTTGGAGACAGAGTTGGCGCAGAGCCCCTCACGGAGTGGCTGGTTGGAGTCCTGCCGTCTGTGGCTGTGGCTCCACACCTGACCGGGGAAGGCAGGGATGTGGGGTCCAGCTTGACTGGACTGGGGTCCAGCTCTGGATTTGATCCTGGGAGAGGGCATATTCCTAGGAAGGGGTGGGCGAGGTGAGTGGCGGCCACTCGGGTGGAGCGACCTGACGGGAGGCAGAGGCAGCCCCTCAGCTTGTCCGCAGTTCCGAGGAGCTCAGCACCTCGCCGTCCCCACCACCGTCCCCTGCCGAATGGTGATGCGCCAAGTGAATCTTGAGACTTGGGCAAGGCCACTGGGGACCGAGACCAGGCCGTGAACAAGGCAGCAAACCAGAGGACCCGGCGTGCGGGCCTGCAGGGCCCCAGAGGCTGTGGGCGGACTTCCCGTGTCCTCTCAGGTGGGCTGGTGTGCAAACGACAGGCAAGAAGCCCTGGGGAGGAAGGAGACCAGGGTGTGGCCCTGAGACAGGCAGCAGAGATGGGCGTCCGTTCTAAGAAGAGAGGTTTCTCCTGCAGAAGTCATGGTGACCACGCTCGTCGGCAGCGAGTCCCGACTGCCTGAACACCGGCCACGCGCGGGGGACAGCCCTGCCCAGCACAGCCTTGCAAGACCTCCTCTCTGACATCTTTCAAACCCAAAACTCACAGGCCAGGAACATCAAGGCCAGCCGTGCGCAGCAGGAACAGCTGCATGGCCGCAAGGACGTCCATCAAGAGCTCCGTGAAGACTTCTGCAGATTTCTTGGTAGCAAATCGACCCCAGGAAAAGACAGCCCCCCAGAAGGCTTGATGGAAACACGAGGCGGGGCGGCAGGGGCGTGCCCGGGGGGCTTGGCCTCGCAAGGCCATCCTGGTGAGCCACCCGTGGCTCCAAGCTGCTTCAGATCTCCCCGTGCACCGAGGCCGTGGTGCAGCGGGTCTGATCATCGCTGCCTCCACGCGCAGGTCTGTTTCCAATGCGGTCCAAAGCGCTGGTTTCTGTGGTGGCGCACACGTGGCTTCGCCTCGTTCCACAGCTGCGTCGCATTGACGGCGGGCGCTCACCGGGGGTGCCCTGGGACCGCGGCACCCTTTGCTGCTTTACGTACAGGGGCTGTGCCAGTGCCACAGGGCAGACGGGGCCCAGATGCGGGGGCCGCGCCAGCAGCCGCGTGGGTGTGCCTCAGTGTTCATTGCCGTTCGCCCGAGTTCTTACCTTCTTTGATTTAGCACCTGTGCTGCAAAGCACAGCAGAGGGAGAGAGACAGAAATGCGGCAGAAGCAAGTGGCCTGGGCTGCAGTCTGCAGAGCGGCCGCAAGCTGAGGACCTGCCTTTGAACGGCCAGCAATGGGGACTGAGACGCGTGTGTGTCCAAAGGCACGCGGGCGACCTGCAGGCGTAGTCACGTCTGCTTTCGTGAGCGGTGCTTCCCCCACGGGAGGACGATCGCTGGGAAGGGACAGTCGTCCACACGGGGCAGCCGCCTCCCCATCGGGCAGCGGCCGGCATGCTGACGTCGCGACTTTGTTCTTCAAGTGAAACCCCTTAGGGCCAAGGGAACGCAAACGAAGTCAGGGCCCCAGAACTGGATTTTCGAAAGACACAGCCGGATCGTTAAGCGGCCAAAGCTCAGGAATTAGAGATGGGGTCTGTCAGGGGAGCGCACTAACCTGTTTACTCTTCAGGACACAGGCGGTAAACAAATCTCTGTCTGTTTAGAGTCACTGAGCCCGGGCGGTGTGGCAGCCAAGCCTGCACATGGCGGCCTCCCCGTACGAGCTGCTGCAGGAAACATAAGAAGTCAATTTGTCACGCCCGCGTTCCCTTTGATGCCCGCAGTGCTGTGTGTGCGTCCGCGCCAGCCAGATCTGGGGTGGGCTGCGCCCCTCTCCTCCTCGAGAGTCCGCTTCCTGATCGGATAGGCGGCAAATCCCCGTGAACTCGCCGCGAACATCAGCCCACTCCAACTCCGGTGCCTCCGTGGCTTGGGGGCGGGTCCGGCTCTCTTTCCAGAGCAGAGCACAGGTGGGGCTTGCTGTGGGCACACAGAGATCGGGGGCCATGACCCCAGAGCCCCACCGCCGCCCCACCCTTCCCGTGTGGGCAGTAGACAAACCCGTGCCCTGGAACCCCATGGAACCGAGAGCGCCCACAGTGCTGCTGTCCTGGAGGTCCCAGCCAGCTCCCGCGTTGCTAAAATCCTGCAGGACGACAGCGAGCGGGCCCTCCGGACACCCGTGGGGCGGGAGACGGGGCGCCGTGTAGCCGAGCCACACTCGCGATTCCGAAACCTACTGACCCTCTGCACACGACTGAACGCGTCCGACCCGTTTGCCTCCCTGCGTGATGGGATTCTGTGGCTGCTGGGCTTGTCACATTCCCTCTGGATACAGCTGTGCTGTTGTGCGGCCCCTCTCTCTCGAAGCCCCGATTTTGAACAGTGGGGAGTCGGCACGCCGGTTCCGGGCTGCATCCAGCTTCAGCTGGGCCCCAGATGTCTCAGCCAGCAACCCGTCACTGCAGAACTGCGTTTTGTTAGGAACCTGGATTATCTCCGTAGGATCAATTTGCTGACACTGTGATTCAAGTTTCCTAAAGTCCCTGGGGGGGGGGGGGGGTGCCCGTGCTGTGGTGCAGTGGGCTAAGCCTCCACCTGCAGAGCCGGCACCCGCATGTGGGCGCCGGTTCCTGTCCTGGCTGCTGCTCTTCCCATCCAGCTCCCGGCCTGTGCCTGGAAAAGCAGTGGAGGACGCCCCAAATGCTCGGGCCCTGCACCCCCACGGGAGACCCAGAGGGAGCTCCTGGCTCCTGGCTTCAGGTTGGCCTGGCTCCAGCAGTTGCTGCCATTTGGGGAGTGAACCAGCAGATGGAAGACCTCGCGTTCTGTCTCTCTCTGTAAGCCTACCTTCCAAATAACCAAAAAAGTAAAATCTTTAAGGCCCTTTGAAAGCTGTCTCTGCCTTGGTTGGATTTTGAACAGGGAGCTCTCCCTGATTTCCACACACAGCAGTGCCTTTGGGCACGGGAGGGCTTCTCCCGGGACCTCACTACCGTAGCGTAGGGAGCAGAGAGCAGATTGTCCACACGCAGCCGGGCAGAATTTCCATTGTTCGCTGTGCACCTCATGAAGACGTGCTGAAGTCACGTCACACGAATTTCCCCTCGGCTGTGAACTCCACACCAACGTCGCCTGCAACGCTGCACGGCAGTGCTTAGGGGGATGGCACTGGGGGCCCCTGGGGGTCCGTCATGGGGGTGGGACTCTCTCCTCTGTAAAGGCGTCCTGGCGAGCTCTCTCCTCTTTCTACTGCACAGGCCTCCAGCACCGTGAGGGACAGACACGTTTCTGCTGTTTGCTGCAGCAGCCCGAATGGGCTAAGACAGAAACTGGCACCGAGAGGCAGGTGTCGCTGGGCCAATACCCAGCATTGCTAAAGCCACAGAGGACAAGGCCCAGACGGTCCCCATGGTATCTGTGAGGACCCAGAGAGAGGGGAGGGGGCTGTAGAGAAAGCGTCTACCGTCATAGAAAACCCAAGGACTCCTGGCCAGAGCGTGGTGGCGACGCCGGTGGTGCCGTCCCCACGCTGAGCTCCCAACGCGCTGGCCACACCGGAAGAGCGGCTCTTGTCGCGGAGTGGCCGAGACCCGCTGGACGGCGTCTGTGTCGCACAGCTTCCTGGGCGCAGGCCTGGGGGGACCGACTGTGCATGCTCTGCCAAGGGCGCCGTGCAGGGTCCAAGGAGCAGCTTGGTCCCCTTGACCGCAGGAGAGAATGATTTAAAGATTGACATATTAAGCAAAAAGGAATCAGACGTAAATATTTACAAAAGTCGCATCCTAAACAAACAGTGAAACGCATGTTCAGAAATGAGCGTTAAGGGTGCGGACACCCTCACAGAGTCGGTGTCACCACAGTTGAAATGGCCATCCAGAGGCCGGCACTGTGGCGCAGCCGGTACAGCCCCCACCTGCGACACTGACATCCCACGTGGGTGCCGGTTCCGGCCTCGGCTGCTCCCACCGCCAGAGCCCCGTCATCCTGACGAACTGAAGCACGCGGCCCATTCCCCAAATCTCCCCGTGGGCCCCTCCCCGCCGCTGCTCCAGGATCTGCGTTTGCTCTCCGTGACCTTGGCTGCTCTGGATGCTCCGTGTGAGGGGCGGCACTCGGCCACAGTGATGGTTCTCGGATTGGGCAGGAACCCGAGAGCCTGGGGCCAAGAGGAGGGCCCATCAGACCCCACACGCAGTTTCCAGGCAGAGTAAGAGGCAAAATGACCCATCTGCACCAAGTACAGGCTGCGTCCTCGTGACGAAGGCCTTGGCGACCAGCTCTGGGTGGCCGTGGCTGCCGCTGGAGTGTACGCTCCTGGGCACCCGCTCCTCCCCCAGGGCCTGGGGTAACCCCCACCCAGCAAACGCAGACTACAACCAAACACAGCCTCTGTGCAAGCACCCTGACCCCAGGGCGTTTCTAATCTGCCCGACTTCTGTGCTCCTGCGGGGAGTGGGGGCGGGGAGCTTGAGTGACAGCCTGCAGTGACTCTGCATGGTGCGTGTGGCCAACGACCTGTCCATGCTTCCTCCAGGTGGACAGATCCCGTTAGAGCTGAGCGATGACCTTGTGCGGGACACGAGCCTTGAGCTCACGCGAGAACTGCATGTGGCTCCCAGGGGTGCGCCCAGGACGCACGTGCTGTGCGCGTGGATGTGGTGTGCGCCGCCCGTGCTTCTCTGTTTTCATTATGAACAACTTGATGGCAGAAGAAGAGAAACAGATGTGATGTGCAACTGAAAGGAGAAGAAACGCAAAAGGAAACGCAATGATGTTTATGGAGCCCCTGCTTCATTTACAAAAGTTATTCCATATTAATCATTTGCAAGGAATGAGATACGTATGTGAAATCAGATCTACAAATCAGAGTATTATAGCATTTAAAAAAGTGCAAATTCCAACTGCTATGAGTTTGCGGAGAACAATCTTGATTTTCAGTACGCTTCCTATTTATTGTAACATTTGAATGCTTTCCAAATTATCTTTCATTCAAACCCCAGCTCATTTTCAAGTGTGGGTGTTGGAAACAATGACAACAAGAAAGAAGATGAATTGCAACCCACTTTCCTCTTTTCTCCTCAAATGTGTGATTTTTAAGAATTGGCTTCTGCTTGTGTATTTGCTAGTTCCTATTGTACACAGCTAAGGTGCATCTCGGAGTTTCGATATGTGTATCCAGGGGTGAACTATTCCTTCCCTGTTTAGACCTCTCCAGGGTGTAAGGACACAGCAGGTGGCACCGGGAGGTCTCTGGCAGGTGGCACCGGGGAGGTCTCTGGCAGGTGGCACTGGAGAGGTCTCTGGCAGGTGGCACCGGGAGGTCTCTGGCAGGTGGCACCGGGGAGGTCTCTGGCAGGTGGCACAGGAGAGGTCTCTGGCAGGTGGCACCGGGAGGTCTCTGGCCAGACAGGAGGCCGGGCACCTGCAGGAGGGCTGAGCCGCTGCATGACTCTTCATGCCTCTTGAGCATTTCTGCCGTTTGCTGCAGGTTCAGAGGTTTAGAATGAGCACCCACTCCTAGGGACGCTCGTTTCATTCATCATTATGTTGTGTTCAGTTGAGAGGCAGAGAGACAGAGGAACAGAGCGCCCATTCACTGGTTCATTTAAATGCCCACAGTGGTTGGGGCTGGGCTAGGGCTGGAGCCGGGAGCCTGGAGCTCGAGCCAACTCTCCCACATGGGTCTCAGGAAGTCAAGTACTTGAACCATCACTGCCATGTCCTGGGCCTGCGTTGGCAGGGACTGGAGTCAGGAGCTGGATCTGGAGCTGGGAACTCAGGCGTTGAACCCAGCGCCAGTCGTCCAGCAACCTGTCTCTTCCCAGGACAAGCACTTTCAGATGGGATCTTTGTTTTACGATTTTTTTATATTCATCTGAAAGGCAGAGTTACAGAGCGGGGTGGAAGACAGAGAGAGAGAGAGAGAGAGAGAGAGCGAGAGAGCTTCCATCCTCTGGTTTACTCCTCAAATGGCCAAACGAGCTTGGAGAATGAGCCAGGAGCCTCTCTCAGGTCTCCCACGTGGGTGCAGGGACCCAGACACTTGGGCCATCTTCCACTGCTTTCCCAGGCCAAGAGCAGGGAGCCAGGATGGAAGTGGAGCAGCCGGGACATGAACCGGCACCCATGTGGGATGTTGGCGTTGCAGGCAGCAACTTAAATCGCTATGCCACCACACCAGCCTCTAACTCTGTATGCAGTAATCTTGCAAAAAATAAAAATAAAGTTATAAATGAACATCTCTTTCCCTAAATCCGTGCACCTGCACACACGCTCCAAGACACGTGAACCCAGCATGAGGAGCCTATGTGAAATCTGTTTAGTTTGGATTCTTGGTTACAAAGTCACTTTGCCACGGAAAATGCAGGTTGGCTGTGCAGCTTCTGAGCCTGCAGGTTTCTGGGTGGCTCCTGGGTGGCCTTCCAGGTGCACCCATGTCCCCACTCTCTTCAGGCCAACGCTCGCTGTCCTCACACTAGTGCACTGGCGTTCATCTGTAATCTGAGGCATAGTTTTTTTTTTTTAAGAATCAGTACACCGTTCTCAGGAAAATTTATCCAGGCTAGGCTTTCACACATGGTCAGCATCAGAGAAACGCATGCCAGCCATGGAGCATGCGATTTGAACATTTAATAGCTAATAGAATCAGCGTCTCTGCCTATCTGAGCTCAATGTGGAGAGTGTGCTTTTTGTTGACAGCCAAATACTCCCATGGAATGTTTCCAGTGAGCATTTCCAACTGTGTTCCTTGAGATGTGGTGGCCCAAGGATGGTTGAGAGAGGAAGAGAGAGAGGAAGAGAGAGAGAGAGAGGAAGAGAGAGAGATGGGGGGTGGGGGGTCAGACGCTGTGGGGGATTTCCCAACTCCTAGCAGCACATGGAAGATTCTGGAAAGCCCTTCGAAGAGAACCAGCTTGAAGCAAGTAACCTGGAGTCAGCGGCCTAGAACATCACGGTGTCAGCCGTGGTCCTGGGAGGGCTGGGCCTGCAGGCCGTCCTCGGCAGCACCTGGGCACAGCAAGCCAGAGCTGCACGCCCGGCCCTGGACATGGCCTGGCTGCTGGGGAGACACATCCAAACACCGTGAACTTTAGATCACAGAGGATTTTAGAGACAGAGGATTCCCGCTGTGTCACACACGCAGGGGAGGGTGGCAGGTGCGGTGGAGGGGAGGTCCGTGGGGAGACCTGAGCGAGGGCACGAGGCTGAGCCAGCCTGGAGAAGCAGTGTGCAGAGGCTGGGCTGCACAGGGTTGCGAGGTGAGCACCCTGCAGGAATGGTGGCTGTGTGTGTGCAGGGGTGTGGCCGCTCTTCACCCTCGGGGAACAGCGGGGCTTCTGCTTGTGGAAGGGAGGAGACACAGCCTGGCTCCCATAGCCTCCCGAGGGGGCCCTGCTGAGACCCTGAGCCCTGCAAGTGCCCTGGGCACTGGCCTGTAGGGCAGTGCCTCACCAGAGCTCCTGCTGAAATAGAATCCCCAAGTGTGGGGAGAAGGGGCGGGACCTAGAGTGCCCTGCAGGTGCTGATTGGAGGGTTCTGCCCTGGGTCCAGGGAGGGGTGTGTTCCTGGGTGACCTGCTGGGACAGCCAGGCTGGTGCAGTGGGTGCCGGTGGGCGAGCCTCTCGCCCGGGCTGCCCTGGCACTTCCCAGAGGCAGGAGGGCCCCCAGCAGGTGCAGCGCCAGGACGTGGGCCTCCAGAGTTCTCCGCTGAGCAAATCGTCCTGCTGTGCAGCTTGCCCAGTCCATGCAGTTGGGACAGCCACAGTCAGAGATGACGGCATCAAGAAACAATGACGCACCCGAGGATTCGTGGTGCAGAGAGCAGTGTGCATGGGCGAGGAGACGGGGTGGTGCTGAGCCGAGCTCCAGCCATGACACACAGGGAGGCACAGAAGCCACCAGAGAGGGGCCAGGGTGGAGGCTTCAACGTGGGGACAATCCGCCAGCTACTTCTTCAGGGCAGCGGGGCACAGACTCAAGGGCTCAGGGCTGGAGCCGCCCGGCGGTGTGCGGAGATCCTTGTGCGGGCTGCGCAGCCCAGCCTCGCTCGGCGTGCGGTGGTCACAGGTGTAATCTCGGCACAGCCACAGCACGGGTAACTCGAGCTCAAGAGTCCGGCTCCCTGCTTTTCTGCTCTCTGGGCTTTCTCCGCCTCTGCAGCTGCTTCGGACCCTGTGGACTTCGGGGCGCGACCACAGCTAGCTTCCCTCTCCCTGTTCTGTGACTGGAAGTCAGCCTGGGGCGAGCACTTGCCCCCAGCAGTCGCCAAACATGAACACGAAGATCAGGTCCTGCGCTGGGTCCAGGGAGCCAGACAGTCAGGAGGCTCCGAGCCGCACAGCCAAGCGGGCGTCTGCAGGGCAGAGCCCCCCAGCCGCGCCCTCGCGGGAGGAAGGAAACTACACCCTCCCATTCCTACAGCCACACTCCCTCCCAGCCTCTACTGGAGGGCCCATGCTCCCTCCCAGCCTCGCCAACCCGAGGGCCGGGACCCTCCCCCAGACCCAGGCTGCCCTGGCTCCCTCCCTCCAGGGATCTGCTGTGAGACCTTTCAAAGCAGACTCGGAGCTGCAGTGCACCTTTGAGGAGGGGGCACAGCACCCAGCCTGGGGCAGATCCGTTTGCCTTGCAGATGGTGTGCAGGGTCACGGAGACCTCGGGGTCATTCATGGAGGTGGGCGACGTGCAGCCGCCCTGGAGCAGGGAGGAGCACTGTTCCCATGGTCAGGGCCCGAAGGGGACAGCCAGGGCCCTGCTGCGACCGCAGGGGAAGGGGGAGCCTCCCCTCTTGACATCCGAGGAAGGCCTGGGGGTCACCTGCTTTACGGGAAACATCGGCCGCCACGGAAGTGGCTCTCTCAACAATGAGCCAGGAGCAGAACGCCGTGCCCTGCTGCTGTGGACTGACTCGCATGCATACACGCACACGCACACGCACACACACACCCTCTGACACACTCAGGTGCCCGAGCCCCCAGCACCAGGGGTGGGGCCTGGTTTGGAAACAGTGTTTGGCAGACGCAGGCCAAGGGCTGGGGCCCTCACAGGAGGGAGATTTGGACACGGGGGCAGAGGCCCTGTGAGGGAGGGGCCTAGAGCGCTGTGTGCAGGAGCCAGGGAGAGACGAGGAGGGACGCCCCTGATGGTGACTCCCGGGGGCCCAGCCGCGTGCACCCCAGCTCACGCTCCGGCCCCGGGCAAGGAGAGCCATCCCAGGTGTAGACAGCCATCCCAGGGGTCTCGAGCCTGTGAGGACCGCCCTGGCTCCCGCAGGACCCCTCCCGGGGCTCCTGAGACTGGGGGCGGCTGACTTCATCGTCCGTCACCTTCTCTCCCTTCTCTTTGCTGTGGTGTTGTTTGAACGCTGCCATGCTTAGATCCTAACCCGTGCAAGCTGCAGTGCAAGCATGGAACCCAGAATTCACAGTCTCCATGTGGAGTGTTTCTTCATTCAGTCCAGGAGGCACTAAATTCATACTTTGTTTGGTTCCTGTTCGGTTCCGCTCCCCCACCCCCCAAGTCAGGTACCCAAGAATGACTTATTTTTGTTCCTTTCCCTGAGCAAAGGAGTCATTAAAAGCGTCTCTTTATTGTACTGCTAAGCGGGTCTGGAGCTAGCCGTGCCTGTGACCCTGGTCACAAATGCACACTCTGGCTCTACCCAGAGAGGCTCTCGGCTCCCAGTGAGTCTATCAGAGTGGATGGAAACCGCAAGGACACACATGGCCTTCACCTTGACCTTTGGCAACGTGGGGCACTGAGGTCGAACCCCCTTGGTTTTCCCAGGAAACTGGGTAAATCTTTGTGGAGGAGGCAGGGGAGCCCGGCACGGGGAGGCTGCCTGGCGCGAGCCGGCCTTTCCTGCATTGGTGTTTTTATTCTTTATCTCAAAAGAGATATTTCTCTACTCATTCGATCTTAAAAATGGATCTAAGACAACTAAAAACCCACCAGAGAGAGCCGTGAGCGTTCAGAAGTCACCATAGCTCATCGGCGGCCTTCGCAGCTGTGACCGGATGTCACTGGTCCATCGCGCCACCCAGGACACACTCAGAATCCGCCTCCCGTTAACGGCTCACTTAGGAGGAATCAGCAGCATGAAATCAGACTTCGGAGAGCGAAAGCCAGGGCCACGGCCAAAGGTTTCCGCCTCGCTGTCTGGGGTAAGTCCAGGATCCTTGATAGAAACAAGGGCACTGGGAGGTGTTGTGCTTTCACTGGACTTTGGGCGACGATCGTGGAGTTATTCCTGGGTGCGACTTCAGAGCTGCAGGACGTCGCAGCGTCCAGTGTTGCCCTGGGGTTGCCGGCTTTGTGGCCAGCCGAGACGCCTGCGATGGAAGGGGCTCCCTCTCTGTTCGCCGCCGCCGTGCGAACCTTTTCTTCCCCCGCTTCCCTCCCACCCTCCGAAGTTACAGAACGAATTGCCATTAGCAGCAGCTCAACGGCTGAGGTCAAAGAGAAGACAAAACCTAACAAAGAAATTGATCCAGGGCACCTATGGAATTCTATAATCAGACCCATATTCTAGACACAAGCGTCCCCAGCAAATCGCCTCTGAAATGTAAAAATTTAATTTGTCAACATGTTTATATCATATCTTCCATCACTGTCGTGGCGGTGGCGCGGCGCGCGGGCGCCGGGCTGCAGGCGTCAGGCACTCTGAAACGAGGCGACGTGGACTGATTAGGGCTCACACTGGGCAGAATTGTCTCGGACAGCTCAGCAGTCAGATTATTAACTCTGATACCAGATACTCTATCTCTTCCCTCGGATTAGCATGAAAATTTTGATATGGATCGATAAGCAATCTTTCCTTTATAAGGAATCCCTGCAAGCTTCATTAATCTGTGTGTATGTTTATGTCAAAGAATTAAGACATCTTGATTACTGCTGCTTCTCCTCTTTTTAGTTTGTCGAGAGGAAAATCTCATATCAATTTATTAAATAAGCGGCCGGGCTGCTTACCTCAGAGAAAATTACATCCTTTCTTCCCGTCCCCCTTCCGTGCGACCACTCTCCCCGGCGGCGCGGGACAAAGGGCTGCTGGAGAAGTCGCAGCGATCACGTTCTATGCCTCCCTTAAAACAGGATTGTGAAATATGACGGGGAACTCACAGCTCTCACATTTGACGTCTCTCTGAAGATTTAAAAAGGATCTTCGGCCGGAGGCGAGCCTCACAGCACAGTGGAGACCCCGTATCCCCCCCGGAGGGAAGTCCCACACGCCTCGATCTAGGAGGCTGGGCAGTGGCTAAGTTAAGGGAACGTGGGATCTATGTCTTCTTTCTAATTATTTTATTTGCATATTAATTAAACAGAGAAAGAGAGAGGGAGAGATTTTTCCATCCGCTGGTTCACTCCCCAAATGCTTACAACAGACAGATCGGGCCAGGTGGAAGCCAGAAGCCTGGAGCTTATTCCAGGCCTTCTATGTGGGTGCCAACTACCCCTGCTACCTCCCAGGGTGCTCATTAGCAAGAAGCTGGGTCGGAAACAGAGCCAGACTCGAACTCAGGGACGTCCATGTGGGATGCGGCTGTCCCAAGCTTGCCTCAGCCTGTGCTCGGAGTGTCCGCCTTGAGCTCCAGTTGCAAGGCCTGGATTCCTCCCACTTTGTACATTTCCTCATCATCCTGGCGCACCCTGCATTTTAGCTGATTTTTGTTGTGTTTTGTTTTGTTTTCAGTTTAAACTAGTTTTTGTCTTTGCAAATTACAAATCCATCAGTAACATGAATTGTTCGAACACCCAGGTCTGCAGTGACTTCCAGTGCCGTTTCGGGATGGAACGCACTGGGGTTTGCGCTGTGAGAGCACCAGGACGGGGCAGAGGCACACGCTGCGCCCATGGGGCTGGTGGGGAGCCACACCATCGGCTCTGCTCCTGCTCGGGGGCAGCTGATAGACGTCTGGGAACACAAATGTAGGTGCTGGCACGCATGGAGTGAGCTGCAGTTCCATGTGCTGTGTGCATGCGTGTACCCAGCTACGGCATCGGTGGGACACATGTGCGTGAGCCGTTATCAGCCGTCCTGATGGATGTTACTGTGCACACAGCTGACGGTGGAACATGCTTCCTCTGACCTCTAGTCTTATGTCTTAAATTTTTTGAAACAGCTAACCTTTTTCCAAAATACAAAAGCAGAAACATTTTTGGGGGGTCCGACAGGGAGCCTGGAGGCTCAGCGGCCCTGCTCGGAAGCCTCCTTGGACCCAGGGCGAAGCAGGTGTGCAGCTACCGGCCGCTGTCCTCGGAGCCCTGCTCTGAGTCGTCACCAGCGAGTCGTGCAACTGTGTTGGGTTCACGCTTCCTGCTGTGAGAAGCCCCTCGAAGCTCATGTTGCACAGGTGGGCGGCTGAGCTGGGTTCCCTCAACTTCCCGAGAGTGTCTCCAGACTCTGTCATTCTGACTGCAGTCGTAGCACAGCGCAAAGCTGTAAAATCATTTATGTATAAACCAGGCTTTCAAATTATGAAATTGGAATTGTGAGGCCGTATTCCCTGGTGAGCAATCTCCACGCTCCTCCATTGCGTGCTGCCGTGATCCGGACTCGCAAGAAAGGCGTCGCTGCTCGCGTTATCATTCCAGGCAATTGTTCTTTTGCGCAGCCTCTCAAATTACGAGTTTAATGAAGGAAAATGTTAGGGCGATTTTATTCCCCGAATACCAAGTGGATGATAAGAAAAATTACACTATTGCTTATTTGACGACTTATATGGGGGCTACACACTCCCCTCCCTGTACAGTAATCGTGTGTCCCTTTACGGTCAGTGCCTTTACAGAGAACAGGATGCACAGGCCCCCATTTGATGAAGGCTCTGGAGCTGAGGCGGTTATGACATCGTGAGATCTCTACGTTCATGTTCTGTACTAGGGCTTCACTTTGCTGTGTGGATCTGGTAGCTGCAGAACTGCTACGGGCGCTGCCAATCCCTGGGCTCTGAAAGGACGCATGTGGGGCCCGTAATCCTGTTCGTGCATCTGAACGAGGAGCCTGGGTTTTCTGGGGAAGAGGGGGTAATCCGGCTCTCCATATTTGGTGAGCATTTTTGTGAGTTGAGTTTTACTGAGGTACAGTTTGCCCCAAGGACTCAGACGCTAATACACACGTATGCAGTCAGAATCCGCCAGCTGCCAAGACCTGGGAGGCTCAGGTTTTGCCCTCCCCCAAGCCCACAGTCTGCCTGCTTCAGTACCAGGGGCGCTGGCCTAAGAAGTGAGATGGCTGGGTCACAGACGAGGACAGTGTGTCACTCACGGCTGTCATGTTAGCCAGAGACCCAGGACACACGTGGCTATGTGAGCTCCGGGTCCCACTGGCAAGGTGGAGCAGCCTGGAACGGCTGCACACGCCACGGCTGTGTTGGGAGGAGCCCCAATCCTAGGGCCTCGTCTTGCGTAATGGACCCTGAGCAGGCCTCGCCTCTGCCGATGGACACCGTTCACTGCACCAACCCCGGAACAGATGGTCTAGAACAACGAGAGTCATTCCCCTACAAGGAAGAGGCGCGGAAACACGAGAAACACACAACCGGCTCTGCCCCAGCACTGCCTGACCCAGGCACGGCTGAGACTCACCAACTGCAACGTCTGGTCCCACAGCGTTGCCACCTGGCTACGATGTCGCCTCCATCGCGGTCCTGCCACCACAGCTTGGCTTTGTTGGACCCCGCGTCTCACCTACATGGAGGTGCCTGCTCTATACCCTCTCGTGCCTGGCTTCTTTTACTCAGTTTTATGTCTATGATTACGGGTTCCTTATAGTCGTTTTGCATTGTATATACACCACAGATTACTCAACCATCCTGTGCTATGTACATCTGGATTATCTGTATTTTTTGGATATTATGAACAAGGCTCCCATGAAAATTCTAGCATTTTTTTGGAGACGTATTTCTGCTAAGGTGTGTCCAGTTAAAGAACTGCGTGGTCAGGGGTTACAGGTATGTTTAGTTTCAGTAAGTGCTACCAACATTTTCCAATAGCTGTCCTAGTCCAGATTTTTGCCAGTAACGAGAGCAGCCCAACTGTCCCGCATTCTTGCCAGCACTGGGACTCCCAGTCTACTTAAGTTCCGCCATCTGATGGCTGTGCAGTGTCATCTCACTACAGAGTTAACTCCCCAGTGAGGAACGATGGACCTGAGAGTAACTCACTTGACTGTGAGTTTTTCTATGGGGTACAGGCAAAGAGAGTGTAGACTCCAGCACTGGGCCCAGCCAAGTCCTGGTCACAGCAGCAGGCTCTCCTAAGGACCCCAGCACCTGGCCCTCCCAGGATTCCTGGGCTTCCCTGGCAAAGCCATTCTATAAAGACTGGATTAGGCCACTTCTTTTTCACGTGTGCAGACACCACCCAATCACATAAGGATCATGAAGAAGCAGGGAAACATGACACCGTTAAGGGAAAAAATAAAACCCCAGGAACTGACCTGAAGAAGCTGGTGGCTGCCACTGCCTGACAATGAATTGAAAATAGAAATAAATCATCCTTGATCCCATCAGTGAGGTAAAAGACAGCAGCTGGATAACCAACCGAAATCTTAATGAAAAAAATCAGAAAAAGAATACGCGAGCCACAGTGGAAGTTCAACAAACAATCAAGATCATAAGAAGCTGATCCACAGACTTGGAGTTGGGGACACAATGGCTTGAGCTGAGAGCTTAGCAGGTGGCTGCGACCCCAGACTCACTCGACTCGAAGACGGAGGAGGAACCGGCATTTGGTGCAGGGGTTACGGGGTCGCTCGGGCACCTGCTTCATGCATCCGGATGCCTGGGACGGGCCCCAGCTCCGCTCCCAGTTCCAGCCTTCTGCTCACACACCATGGAGGGCGGCAGCTGCTGGCTCAAGTGGCTCTGTGCCCACCACCCGTGAGTCCCTGCCTCTCAGTTCCACGCTGGCTGGGGGCTGTTGCAGGCATTCAGGAACAAACCAGTGGACGAGAGCTCTCTCTATCTGTCCCTTTCTCTTTCTCCATCTGCCTTTCAAATAAAATAAATAGAAATTTTAAGAAATGATGGCACATCTAAAATTATTCAGTTATGGATACTAAAGGAAGAAAGAAGGAGAATGAGTGAAGAAAACCAATGGGACTTTGGGACATCATCCAGTAACCAGTCTATGCATTAGGAAGTTCCGGAAGACAGAGAGAAAAAAGAGGAAAACTCATGAAGAAACAGTGGCTGAAAATGACCCAAACAGGAGTAGGGGAAGAAACGTCCAAATGGGTGAATACAAATAACCGTAAATAAGTTGAGTACAAAGAAGTCTACACTGACATTCATTTTAATGAAATTTTTAGGATTCATAGACAAAAACAGAAAAGTGACGCCATATACAAGGGAGCCCATGGGCAGCACAGCGGGTGCTTCTGTCAGCTGGAGGCCAGGAAAGAGGCCAGGAAAGAATGGAACAAGGGCAGAAAGAGACAAAGTCAGCAACAAGCAGGAGAAGGAAGGTGTGTGTAAGGGGAGAGAGAGATGGAGAGAGATGAAGAGAGATGGAGAGGGAGAGAGGAGAGAGAGAGGAGAGAGAGATGGAGAGAGATGGAGAGAGAGATGGAGAGAGAGAGGAGAGAGAGATGGAGAGAGATGGAGAGAGAGGAGACAGATGGAGACAGATGGAGAGAGATGGAGAGAGAGAGATGAAGAGAGATGGAGAGGGAGAGAGGAGAGAGAGAGGGAGAGAGAGAGAGAGGAGATAGAGAGATGGAGAGGGAGAGAGGAAGACAGAGGGAGACAGAGAGAGAGGGAGAGAGAGGGACAAGAAGAAAAGAAGTGTAGAGCTCAGTGGAAAAGAAAACATTAACAAACACAGAAAAACAGAATATTCTAAGAGTCAAGTATAAATCACTTTTCGTCCCAGTGTAAAACTGAAACTCAGAGTATGTAGAATAACTGATGTAATCCGGCTACCAGACACAAAATTTGAAAACAACAGATTCCTGGGCTGGCCTTGCGGCCCAGCAGGTGAAGCCGCCGTCTGCAGCACTGGCGTCCCAAATAGCACTGACTCAAGTGCCGGCTGCTGCACTCCCCACCCGGCTCCCTGCTGCGGCCTGGCAGAGCAGTGCAAGGTGCCCAGGGCTCGGGCCTGCCCCCGCGTGGGGGACCTGTGCTGGCTTCTGCCTGGCCCAGCCTCAGCTGTTGTGGCCAACGGAGGGGTAAACCAGCAGATGGGGGTCTCTCTTTTCTGCCCCTCCACAACTATACCTTGCAAATAAGTAATCTTTTAAAAAAAGGAAATTCTGACGTAAAAATATAAAGTACATACATGGGTGGAGAGGTTTTATATGTCACCAAAACGAGATTTCCACCAGCTCAAATATTCCCTAATAGCTTTACTAATTGTATTTAGTTCTCAAAGCAAAAAAGTCTTGGCACCATTGAAAGCAAAGGATTGGGGTCTCATTTGGGGATCGTAAGTTTAGTGCTGAAATAGAGATGTTCTTATCTCCAAACTGTGCCTCTAGAACCGGATGGACAAGCTGTCACACTGCGGGAGCAGGTCCCCCAAACCACAGGGCAAGGGGGATGACGTCAGGAAGGGGCTATCAGGCCTCCCTGTGTTGCTGCGCCTGGAAATGGACCCTTACTGTGTATTTTTTTCTTGACTTTATTCTCTGACAATCTGTCTCTTTTTTTAAGATTTATTTATTTATTTGAAAGGCAGAATTACAGAGGCAGAGGGAGAGGGAGAAAGAGATCTTCCCTCTACTGGTTCACTCCCCACATGGTCACAATAACTGGAGCTGAGCCAATCTGAAGCCAGGAGCTTCTTCCGGGCCTCCCACGCAGGTGCAGGGGCCCAAGCACTTGGGCCATCTTCTGCTGCTTTCCCAGGCCACAGCAGAGAGCTGGATGGGAAGAGGAGCAGCCAGGACTAGAACCAGAGTCCACATGGGATTCCAGCACGGCAGGTCAGGGCTTGACCTTCTATGCCACAGCGCTGGCCACACATTGAACTATTGATCAAAACATTCGGTGAGAGAGGAAGGGACAGAAAATGACACAGCGAGCTTGCTGCAAGAACTAAACAGTGCAAGTGTTTGAGTGAATTATAAGAGATAAAACGAAAGCTGAGGGACAAGTATTCCTGGGCATCCCTGATGTTGCATTTTAAGATCCGAGGCTGGAACCAGGAGCAGAAACATGAGCGGGGACTGTGACAAGCGTGGGCCGCGAGACCCCTCGCCACTCACGCACGCGGGAGCCGGCTTCGCACACGCTAGCCTTCCTGCCGCAGGGCCGCATCACGGTGGAGCACTTCTGAAGTCGTCCTGGGCAAGAGCGAGGGTTCAGAGCTGGGCGAGGAGTCAGTCCCACACAGCCTCACACGGCGTTGCCAGTGCAAATGGCACAGATGGGTGAAAACCAGACAAGTGGCCGGCGTCCACTCCAGGCTGCAAAGAGCAGTGCACCCGATCACCCCTCCCAGCTGACGCCCGGGCCTGCGAGGGCGGAGGGCGGTTCCTCGGCCAGGAGTCAGCCGAGCAGACGCAAGGGCACCGCACGGCGCCTCCTCCACGCGCTCCCGACCCCGCGTCCTGCAGCTCTCACGGAAGCAGAGGGGCGGGCCTCTGGTTCCTCGTTTGCTCGGGTTTTGGGGGAGACCGGGATGGCTCTTGGAGGAAGACTCTCCCTCCTCACGCAGAAATGAAGTGGTCTTCTGTTTATCAGCTGTGAGAAAACACCGTGCGAGTGGACTCCCTCCAGGACGTGCAGAAGAACCCAGAGCACCACAGAGCACGCTTCTAGACGCACGATTCACTTGATGAGACATCTGTGCTTTCCTGAATTCCCATCTTGCTGCTGTCAGCACACCGTCCCTCGTTTTGGATGTTCTTAAGCAGTCAGCTGCCGCCGGGAGCCGCTGTCAGCGCTGCAGCTGCCGGGCGCGAGGCAGGTGCACAGCAGAGCTTCCTCGGCCTCAGCGCCTGGACGGCCGTCCTTCCCGGGCAATCGTGCCTCTCGGGCGTTCAGACCCTACCCTAGTGTTTCCTTCCGTGTTTTAGATGCCAGGGCGCTGAGAGCCACGTGAATGTCGGCCCCTGCAGTGTCTGGGTGTTCGTGGAGGAGAGCCGTCTCCCTCTGAGCCTCACGCCACTCCCCTGCCCTTGTTGCTTTTAAAGCATGTGATATGAAACGCTCACTCACCTCTACTTAACTGGCTCACAGGATAACCCACAGGTTCTACCCCCAGGACACTCAGGAAAGCGGGGGCACTAACACCCAGCTCCCACCCGCTCTGCCCGCGCCCTGGGACTGTTAACCTGGAGGCGGGGAGCACTTTCGTTCCCAATAGCTATTCACTGGTCACTCATGCTATTGCCACTGTGAGATTTTCATTAAAATAATATTTGCATTAAGTAATCCTTAATATTTTAAGTGAAAAAGCATTTTCTATGAAACCACAGTTCAGTGTTGCATAAATACTTGACAACTAAGAACTTTTACTTCATTCATTAAAAAATCTATTAGCATTCCAGAAACTGTAAACAACTTAAATTTAAATGCACAGACCAATGTATATGCATTTGTTTGAAGTTAAAATGCTTAAAATTATATATAATGTATTTATAAATTTTCCACTTTACCTCATTTCATCTTTCCCCATAAGCAAGTCATAATTTTGCAAGATAAAAGGACTTTCAATACATATTACAGACTTAATATGTGTTTCCCTTATAACCTAGCAATATCTATTCTTACCAAGAGTATAAACATTTTGAAACTGTATTCACATCTGGAAATTGTCGTTCCCAGCTAAACGGAATAACAGGGACCGAGTGCCCGCATCCCACACAGGGACCGAGTGCCCGCATCCCACACAGGGACAGAGAGCCCGCACCCCACACAGGGACCGAGAGCCCGCACCCCACACAGGGACCGAGTGCCCGCATCCCACATCTGACTGCCTGGTTTAATTTCCAGCTCCAGCTTCCTGCTAGGTCACACCCTGGCAGACAACTCCTGACGGCTCAAGTACCTGGGTTCCTGGTGCCCATGTGGGGGCCTGAACTGAGTTGCCAGCTCCCACCTTCAGCCTGGCCCTGCCCCAGCTACTGTAGGCATTTGGAGAATGAACCACTAAGTAGAGGTCGGTCTCTCTCTGTGTCTCTTAAATAACTAATCATGTAATAGATGGTTGTCACTGGCTCAACTAGTTGGAATATTTACACGGTTTACCATAAAGAAAATGGAATTAACCTAGTAAATGTAGAAGTTAAGAGAAAGCTCAGGGAAGCAGCCAGCAGTTGGTTTTCAGGGAGAGGAGAACATATGAAAGATTTAGACGCTTCTTGAAGGTGAACTGTGCAGCCACTAGGGGCGCCCTCACGGCCCTCAAGGCCCCAGCCACTGTACACGTGTTCACCAAAACATGGGCGCCTGAGTGTTCAGGGCAGATTCATTTCTAACGCCCCAGCGAGAATCAACCTGGACGCTCTCCTGCTAACCAGCGTTGATACACCCACATCACGAACTTGTCCACAGCGATGGAAGAACAGCCTTCGGGGTGCACGGCAACCTGGATGGGACCCCGGGACATTATGCTGAGTGAGATTAGCACTGTGAAGGCGCCCCATCTGTGCAACGTCAGGACGTCAGGAAGACCGGGGGCCGCCGAGTGTTACAGGGCTCAGGGAAGCCAGGGGACGGCGTGGGAGGGGCAGGACTGGGGGCGCGTGGTGGCTGCACGAAGCCCTTCCACATAGCTGCCTTAGAGACAGGACAGGCTGCCGTGTCACGGGGCTGGGCCTGTGTTACCCAAAGTGTCCTTAGATTTCGATCTACTGAACTGTTAAACCTCGGCATCATCTCTCATGGGAAGAGAATTGAGTGCACTTAATCACTCTGAGGGACTCAGAGGTAATTTTACACTGAGTGGGGCTTGAACCTAGAACGTATTGATCCAGGAAGGACGGGTGTCCCCGTGTCCGGCACCCTCTACGACACGGCACACTCACGGGTATCCGCTGGCTGAGTGACTGCGTCAGGATGCGACCGGAGCAGCCCTGCACGGGTTCAGAGATGGCCCATGAGTGGTCTGTGGTGGGCGGAGGCTGCCCCCAGCGGCGACCCCGGAGCCCACGCCACAAACGCAGCTCAGGCCCAGGGGCAGAGCCTCTGGAAGGAGCTGCCAGCCTCCCGGGCAACCAGGCCTCGAGTGGAAGGGCACCGTGGCTTAGACGCCGGAGCATCACGGAAGCTAGGAGCTCGACTGTTTCACTCAGGTGGAAGCCACGCTGCGATGGCGGCTTCAAGCCTGTCGGCAGGGCCGGGTGGTTTCGAAGCCCATCCGGGGTCCCAGGGATCTCTGGGGCGGGGGCCAGAGTCCATCCCACAAGGCAGGAGGTCCTCGGGCCCTCCTGGGAAATCAGTTCTGGGAGCACTGAAGAGCTGCCCGGCCTCAGCCTTGCCCTGGTCAGGAAAACCCCAAAGGCCGGGCGAACTCCGGTGTCAGTGCAGGGTTGAGCTCAGTCTGTCCCCTGCGTATAGGTGGGTGCCTCAGGGATCCTGCTTGTCCCGGAACCTGCAGCCTGCCTCGAATCAGACCCGAAGCTGCAAGAGCTGACCCCTAACCTGGGCTCTCTGTTGCTCTGGACACGCTGGTGGGTTGGAGGGTGTCTCCCAAAGTCCAACCCCCTGGACACCGTGAACGTGAACTTACTTGCAGAGTTTCTGTTGACGCAGCCGGGCCACGAGGAGGTTTCTAGTGTTGGGGTGGCCCTGACACAGTGGCTGCTGTCCTCCAGCGTCTGACACGGGGGCCCAGGGACAGGGACAGGACCCCGTGACCCAGCTGCAGGTCCAGAAGTGCAGACTCAGGAACCGCCGGACGCCAGGAGAGGTGAGGGGGCTTCTGTCTGAGCCGGCCCAGGGGCAGCGGCAGCAATGGGCCTGGTGCCACCGCGGGAGCCTGACGCCGTCTGACTCTCTGACTCCAGCCTGACGCCACCTGACCCGTCTGACACGGGCCTGGCTCAGCTCTGACACTGACGCGGGCCTGACATGGTCCTCACACAGATCTGACGTGGTCTAAGGCGAGTCTACCGCGGCCTGTTGTGGCCTAATACGGGTCTGACAGGGGCCTGGCGCAGGTCTGACACAGTCTGACACGGGTCTGGTGCAGCCTTATGTGGGTCTGACGCGCTCTGACTCCGTCTGCTCCGTGGCTTGTGGCTGCCACACCAGAAGGCCCGGCACGTGTGTGGCTTCAGCGGCCCTCGGGCGAAGGGTGCAGAAGCAGGCGGGTCTGGGCTTCCCCTCTGAGTTGAGTCTCACTTCCGGTCAGCCTGGGCTTGGCTAGGGAGGTGTTAAGTCAAGGCTGCGTGGCGGTGGTGGACACCGGCCACCCGGCCTGAGGACAGAGCCCGCGGGGCCACGGTAGCTGTGCCCGGGTGACCCCGCTCCTGGCTCTCACAGAGATCACAGCACGTGTCCTCCCGGACGCGCCCTCTCTGGGCAGGTCACCCGGTGGGGCCTGCCGCCAGGACGTGTGGGTGCTTCAGGGAGTCACCCAGCCCTCCTCAACCTCAGGCTCCCACCTGCGTGGGGGGTCACGTGTGCTCTCCTAGGCTTGCGTTGAATGAGCCACAGAGCTGCAAAACCTGTACAAAGCTAAGGGTTCTTCCAAGTATTGCAGCCTGGTCTTTGCTGTGTAACTAAGTCAATGTATTTATAGAACATTCACCACATTTCTGGAACATTCTAGAGTGTTCTGCATGGTCACGCTCTTAGAGGAAGCCACCAACATGTGGAGAATGATGGTCCCTGGTCATATAATAAAAATAAAAGGAGAAAGACTAGAACCAATTGACAGCATGAATCATGCAGAAGTATTTCCTCAAAGCACCTGAAGTCCCTTCCAGTGCGAACACCCCAGTTATGTCAGGACGCTGTGCAGTCAAGGGGCCCATCCGCCGTGGATGGACCCACGCTCAGCGACTTCCTCCTCGCCCTGTCTGCTTCCGGCCGTGAGAAATCGCTCACTCTGTCGCAGACCTCTGGCTCCCCAGCCTTGTGCGCGTTTCCTTAGGGAAAGCACCGGTTGTTGAACTCAGATCGGGGTTGCAGCTCTCTGCACTGGAGTAACCTGTGTGTGTGTCAAAAGCCAGAGTCCCTGTCCCAGACCTTCCATGTGAGACCCAGCGCCTGTGTTGTAAACACAGTGGTTCCCACGCGCCCTGAAGGGAGCACGCACGTGGGCTTCCTGGACGCCCACCTGCTACTGCTTCTCTTAACAAACCCTTGTCGCTCTGTGCCATTCATCCATGGCACAGCCCTGTTCTAGAAGCCCTCCCCACACCCGTCTGCAGGGAGAGAGTTGACCGCACATCTTCCCGCCCACACACCTGCCCACCAGGTGACCTGCCCACCTCCTGAGTGGTGCCCGGCACTCTAGTTGCATCTGGTCTGGAGGAGGCAGGGGTGCGGCCAACGCAGAAGTCTAATTCCACGCCCCCGGGGTGATGTGCTGCGTAGGGCACTGCCCGCCCGGAGCTTCTGGAATTAGTACTTGGGGTCTGGCTGTGAAGCCATTTGTGGAGCAGGGTACTCTGGTGCAATTAAAGAAGTGGGTCACAGTCAGTGTCAGGGGGGTCAGCAGGAGCCCGAGAGAGTGAGGGGCTGTGCAGCAGAGTTTAGCACGTGTGTAGCTCGGCAAACCCTTCCTTCCCGACCAACCCCTGCAGCTCCCCTGCGAAGCCCGGTGGCTGCGCGGCCCGGCCCCTGTGCCGATGGCCTCTGAACTTCCTGCTCCCCGAGCCATGACCAGTGGCCGGGGGAGATCTCAGAGCACCAGGGGCGGGGGAGATCTTGGAGCACCAGGGGTTGGGGGAGATCCTGGAGCACCAGGGGCGGGGGAGATCTTGGAGCACCAGGGGTGGGAGGAGATCCTGGAGCACCAGGGGCGGGGGGATCTTGGAGGACCAGGGGCGGGGTGGATGTTGGAGCACTAGGGGTGGGGGCATCTTGGAGCACCAGGGGTGGGGGGAGATCCTGGAGCACCAGGGGCGGGGGGGTGGATCTTGAAGCACCAGGGGTGGGAGGAGATCCTGGAGCACCAGCACAGTGGGACGCAGCAGGAAAAGAAGGTTCGGCTGGGGAGAAGCTAGCCAAGGAGATGGTCGAGAAACCGAACAGAGGCTTGGTGGCTCCCACGGGAGGCCGCAGAAGTTGCGTGAGCCCCCCAGCGTGGGAGCGTCCTCTCCTCTCAGAGCCCACCGTGTGTGTGTGTGTGTGTGTGTGTGTGTGTGCATGGCACCAAGGCTCAGCAGAGAAATCCCGCTCAGAGCGCCGTGCAGGGGGCCGGCTGTGTGGGACCCTCAGAGACGGAGCGGAAGGCAGGGTGCGTCAGAAACTTTATGGGGGACGGGAGCCCCACACCACGCACGCAGGGCAACTTTGGGGGAGCGGGCAATTTAGGGGTACCCGTGCACCTGTGCCCGAGGTCGCCAGGTCTGGGACCACCCTCCCCTCTCCGTGGTCCTGCAGGCTGGCGGGGACCAGGCCCAGGCAGCAGCGCCCACCGGGCGGCAGCGGGAGCAGCTGTGAGGTGCAGGGAGGCGGTTCCGGGTGAATTCCTCGCGTTTGGTCAAGCCCGCTCCCGCGCGCAGGGTCCCCATAGGGCTCTGCGGCGCTCCCGCGCGCAGGGTCCCCATAGGGCTCTGCGGCGCTCCCGTGCGCAGGGTTCCCATACAGCTCTGTGGGGTGGAGTGTCTTCCTTTTTCCCTTCTTTTATTACAGTCACATTTTAGAAAGTACTTTATGATAGATTTTTAAAACTCCCCAATTATATATTTACCCAGTAGTCCTTAATTACAGACCATCACGTAATTACATAATTATGGACTTCCAGAAATGCAGATTACTTCCTCCGTGGTCTGTAAGGGGCTGTTGTGGACTATTGTGCGGTTGTATAATTAGGGAAGTTACAATGTGCGTGTTGTTCATTCGGTGGTTGGCGCCCTCACAGTCACGCCAGCATGTTCTCAAGAATGTCTGGCTCCTGATCAGCCACCACGGGAACATCCCTCGCCCCGTCCCCAGAGCTAGGGTGCGGGACGTCCGATCGAGCTCTGAGTGCGAGAGAGGGAAATGAGCGAAGCGGCCACAGTTCTCCCATTTGGACACCTTGGAGCAGAAGCCGATCTTACCCTAAAACCATTTAGTTAAAACATGAGAGAAGAGACGTCTTTTCCCTGTCCGCGTCCTGTTGCTCCCGGAAACTGTTAGGATGAACACGGGAGCCAGGGCAGCAGCAGAGCAGAGTGGGGGCCCCGCCGATCCGCGCGTGACCCGTGGGCTCCTTCACGAGCCTCTGGCATATTTTGGGGCCCCTTCAGAGCTGCGGGGCAAGCCCTTCCTGTACCCGGGAACTGTGGGAGAACGTTCCTGAGGCTCAGGAATGCTGCCGCCCTGTGCAGAGGGGAGCGTCGGGACCAAGATGGGCGGAAGCTGCGTCTGTTGCCCTTCCTGCCCCCAAGCCCGCACACGCCCCGCACAGCAGCCATCTGAGACTGGCAGTGTTCACATGCAGGGGTCCTTTAGGTGACAAGTGGGCAGGCTGGAGACCCAGTTTGAGGGTGGGTGGAGCTAGCCAGATGACGCCCCCCCAGGCCCACCTGCTCGGTGACGTGTGTTGGGCGAGGCCTGGCTGCCCCAGTCCTGTGTCCTGTCCTTGCGTCATCTGGGGGAGCAGCATGGTGAGCGAAACACGCAGAGAATTAAATCAGCTAACATCAGGCCTCACTGGCCCAGTGCTTCCCGCTGCCAATGCTATCTCAGAGACTTTGGGGGAAGAAAGAGACTGCCCACTCAGAGAAAAAAAAGTCTGTTAACTCCCCTTTCATCCTGTGAGGACCTCAGGCCACACAGCAGCAGGGGCCTGGCCCCGCATTACACAATGTACCTGTGCAGTTTCTGAGAGGCCATCAGTCATGAGCAGCATCTCTCCACCCACTTCCTGCCAAGTGTCCCTGCGCCAGTCCCCTGCTCATGCCACTAACGGCGGATGTGGATTCCGAAATAACGCTCGGAAGAGAAAATCAAAACTAAAAATGCGTTTTGATGGCCAGAGAGCAATTTGCTGGATGAACGGCTCTCTGCAAATACACTCCCCAACCGTGGGGCGCATCAGAACCTCCCATGTTGAAAAACGCACAATACAGACAGATCGCAACAATGTCCTTATCTTGCAAAAGGAGGAGTGGGAGAACACTGGCAATGTCGCCCGCAGAGTGGGAGAACACTGGCAATGTCGCCCGCAGAAGTTAGCGTGCTCGGTGGGAGCTTCGAGGCTTCAAGGTGAGGAACAAAGCCACGGGGCTGCCTCCATGGGCCTCCTGGGGAGGGTTCCTCGAATGTCCGAGGATAGACGTGCAAGGACTGGCAGGCTGGGCAGGCAGCAGCATGGGAAACGGAGTCAGGGCTCCTGAGGCTTGAGCTCAGCCCAGGGCTTCCGAGGGAGCCTCCTTGCGTCGCCGTGCGGGGAAACGCAGAGCTGTGGCTAGGGAGCGGAGTTCAGCGTTCAGTGAACCAGAATCTGCCGCAGCTCCCAGCCAGCTGCGTTCCAGCCGAAGCATCAGAGGACACGGGCCGACCCGAGGAGCTCCAGATGGACCGATCTGGCACCCAGGGGGTGAGAGCTTGCTGGCTTGTCACTGTCGCTCTTGGCTTCGCTGCTTCTGTGTGCAGGTGTGAGCAGTGTGCAGACAATGGTCTGCGTGGCTCCTGCTTCTCAGGTGCACCGACCCGGCCTTCTGTGTGAAGCCTCAGCGGAGGGTCCCTCGACCCTTGGGTTCAGTCCACAGACTTGGCCAGTTACTAAACTGCGCTCGGCCCTCGGGCAAGCGCGTGAAACTCCACCGACAGAAACTCACGTGACCCTGAGAGACTCTGCTTCCTGGGAGCAGACGACACAAACGCCAGGCAGTGACCACGCCAGAGTGACTGGCGCAGAGGCCTCCCGTGCAGTGCGGCCGGGAGGGAGCTGAGCCCAGGTTCTCTGCAGCTGGTGCGACACCCAGGCACTGCGGGAACCCCGGTTCTCCTCTCTAGGAGTGTAAAGGGAAGAGGCAGGGAGTGGGGCTGGGGTTGTGTGGGCGTCACCATGGGGCCCTCTCAGGAGGGAAGGGTGCACTGGACTTCACCCAGGCCGGTGTCCTCACAGGGTATCCCCAAACTGAGAAGCCTGCGGGCCCCAACACGGGGCACAGAGAGGACCCTACAGGGTGCCGCCAAGGACCCCAGGGACCAGGGACTGGACGTGGGTCTCCCAGGGTGGGGGAGCAGGCAACGCGGACTCTCCGGCATGGCTAAGGGTCAGGCGCTGATGCCCTCAGACCCCAGACCAGACACCGTGGGCTGGAGGGGAGCCAAGGGGCCTCGGGGCACCGAGGCCACTCCCAGAGTGCACCTGTTGACCACGCTGGGCATCCATGGCACGAGAAGCCTCAGCGTGGACGTGGGCCCCTGCAGAAGCCCAAAGCAGGTGTCATCCTCACACACACAGGTGACTTGGGGACAGCACAGTGTTGCACACACAGGTATCACCTCACACACACACACACACACACACACACACCACATGACAGCCACACGCAGGTGACTGCAGGACTGTGCAGTATTTCACACACACACACAGGTGACTGGGGACAGCACAGTGTCACACACAGGTATCACCTCACACACACACACACACACACACACACCACATGACAGTCACACACAGGTATCTCGCTCACTCACACACAGGTGACTGGAGGGTGGCACAGTGTCACCTCCACTGTCACACGCAGGTGACCGGGGGACAACGGAGCATCTCCCTTGCACACACACAGTGTGGCTGGGGGTCTGTCCCTCACAGACCACTCTGCGACCTGCTTTGTTCCTGCAGGGACATTTTTCCAAGTCAGCAAATGTGCATTGCATCACTCTTTCTAATAGCCGGATGGTATGGATACTCTCTAATTCATTTAACAGATTTCCTTTGATGAACATTTAGGTCGATTCCAATTTCCTCTAATATAAATAATGTCGTAATGAACATCCTTGTGCTTATATCTTTTTTGACTTATCTACTTCTTTCCATTAAATATAACAGAGCCTAACTCAACTCGTGATGGTAAACTTATTTTAAATTTGGATCATTTTGATACACATTGCCAAATCACTCAGAAACTGTCTATACTGTGCATCAATTTGTAGTCCCGTTCTGACTGACATGGGAAAGGTTGTGAAATGATTGTTGTCTTTTCTTCCAATCTAACAAAGGACAAGCAGAACCTCAGGGTCGTTTTTGGCTGTGTGCTCTGATCACTAGTGAGGCATCTTCGCGTATTGTATTGGCCATCGTCTTCCTCCTGCGGATTCTCTGTGCGTCCCCATGGTTTCAGTCCAAGCGTCTGTTGACCAACACCCAGGGCTCCTCCGGTGTTGAATCTCCTGTTGCCGTTGATGTAGAAAATCCCTGACATCAGATTGATCTCGGGACAAAGAGCAGTGCCGGGCTCCAGCTTTGACTTTTCCCTTCTCATTTTTCCACCAGTATCCCCCGATGACTGAGCGCAGTTATTTTATCCAACGTGTTTATCTTCCCTGCGGCTCTGTGATGAGAATCGAGACTCAGAGGTGGGAGTGACCCCTCGGTCTTCCCCTCCGTCCTCCTCTTTAGGGACGGAAGGTGAATCTGAGGATGTGGCTTCAGATTCCCGCTTGGACACTTTCCTAGGTATGTGACCCTGACAAGGTACTTAACCCTGTGACGTCCTCTCTTAACCTGTGACGCGGGCGCCGTTACTGGTGGCTTCCTCTCAGAGCTGGGTACAGGGGCAGCTGACCCACACTGACGTGCACAATGCAAGGCCTGTGCGTAGCCGGTGCTTCTGATGAGCGCTTTTCCTACTTATTCTAAGAGGCTTGTTTTCCCAGATAATACCTGTCTCTCTGTCTGTCTATCTATCTATCTATCTACTATGTGTCTATCTGTCTATTTATCTATCTGAGAGACAGGGAGACAGAGACTGAGAAAGAGAGCCTCCGTCTACTGCGGGGTCCTCAAATGCCCCTGGTGGCTGAGGTTGAGCAGGGGCCAGAGCCAGGACCCAGGATCTCATTCCAGGATCGCGTTCCAGGATCTCATGTGGGTGGCAGGGGCCAGAGCCAGGATCCAGGACCCAGAATCTCATTCCAGGATCTCATGTGGGTGGCAGGGGCCAGAGCCGGGATCCAGGACCCAGAATCTCATTCCAGGATCTCATGTGGGTGGCAGGGGCCAGAGCCGGGATCCAGGACCCAGAATCTCATTCCAGGATCTCATGTGGGTGGCAGGGGCCTTGCTGCCTGAACCATCACTGTGTCATCTCGGGGTGTGCAGGAGGCAGCTCCACCATGAGCCAGTGCTGGGAACCAAACCCAAGTATTGCATGGGGGATTCGGGCACCTTGACCGCACCTCAGCTGCTAAGCTGTTCTCCCAGGTGAATCTAGAAACAGTGCTGTGAGGCTCCTAAGTCAGCCCATTTGTGGAAGGATTGGACTTTTCTCTGCTGTTACCCTAAGTGTGTTCATTCCAGTAAGAACTGACCACGGAGTTCCTTTTAATATTGAGCCTTCTCAGTCAACATATAAGATTTCTGTTCTATTTGTTCAGGCTTTATTTTCCACCCCCACAAAAGCTGTTTCTGGTAGTTTCTGTCTGTGTGACCTGTATACTAACTTTAATTAGTTTTTAACCTTTCAGAACGGTTTGAGATTTACAAAATGGAAACTGTGAAGCAGTGCTGAGTTTCCCTCCTTGCCCCCCGCCCAGCCGGCCCTGCTGCTAACGTCTCACATTAGCGTGACAACGCAGCTTCCTGTAGTCATTCCCATGGTACAGCAGCCTAGGTAAGGATGTGCTGCGCTGCTGTGTCTGTATTCAAAGCGTGTAACGTGCTTTCAGTAATAGCGAGAAAAATATCTTTACAAGTGAAGGGGGACGCGTGCGTTTCTGCAGAGCGGCGTGACGGCTGAGGCGCACGCTGGACTCACAGCCTGGCACGAAAACTTCTACATTGTCTCGGAGTCTGAGGGCCCCGGGCTGGTGTTCAACCCCTTCGGCACCGCCGTCAGCGTTTCCCAGTATGGTTGCGACTGTGGTGATTCAGCCGTGGTTTGCAGTGAGGTTTTGGGAAATACTGTGTCCTCAGAGTGTGGCTGAATGATGTGCTGGTAAGTGGGAACTTCCATTAGTGCAACAACACATGGGCATGGTAAACCTTCCTTCCTCTTAAATCTGTGTGCTAGCAGAAATGCACACACCCATGTATGCGTGTACGCAGGTGTGTCTTGTACATATATGTATACATATACAACCATGTGTACACACCCATGTATTATGCACACACATACTCATGTTTGTATGCATGCACACTCAGGTATGTGTACACACATCTGTGTTTGCACATACACATGTATGCGTGTACATGCCCACACACACGCATGCATGTGCACACACCTGTGTATGTGTGTATATGTGGGGGAGGCATGACAGGGTCTAGAGGCAGGGATCGTGTGATTTTCATCGTAAGTTCCATAAATGATATTTTGCAGGTTGGAGAGCAGAAGCCCTGTGGACGGCCTGCCGGGGGAAGGGCCCGAGAGCAGGCGGGTGCAGTGGCAACGCCCAGGTTCCCTCCTGCAGTGCCTGTGACAACGCGGCGTGCGCTGTGATGTCACACGGTCACTCTCCAGGTAGAAGAGCCTTGCTCCCTCATTTCCTTGTTCTCTGCGGCACCAGAGTATCATCGAACACATAACTCATGTTCGAGGAACGATTTCTCAAAGAAAGATTTAGGGATTAGTGATACAGTATTTTTCACTTTGTGTTGCTATATGAGGGCAAACTGTTGAAATCTTTACTTAATATATACTAAACTGTACTTCTGTATATAAAGAGAATTGAAAATGAATCTTGATGTGAAGCAAGGGGAGAGGGAGTGGGAAAGGGGAGGG
>CM027389.1:109952776-110013179 GCA_015711505.1 Sylvilagus bachmani | reverse complement strand
GGGAAACCCTTTCATTGAACGTACTTTGCCTCTGTTACACAAATCTTATCAACCTGAACTTGGTGTAACTTGTGACAGGTGGCATGCGTTGTCTCATTGATGCGCACGAGGATTCCATGAGACAGCCCCTTGTTACTGGAATTCAGCTGGAGCTGAGTAGCAGCCTCAGTACGATGGAGAAGCCGAGGGGCCGAGCGTCCCCCATCAACCCTGACGCTGAAGCGGGCTCGGCAGACTCGCTGAAGGATGCAGTGAGTTGCAGGTGGCCGTGGGCGCGGAGAGTCTGCCCGCCCGGAAGCCTGACTGCTCTCCGTCCCCTGCTCAGCAGGCTGGGGTGGACCTGGATGCCGACCGACTTCGGAGTTATAACATTGATTAGATACACATTTTTCCGTGATTAGAAGTCTGCTCGATCCAATGTGAGATTCAAACTAGTTTTGATCAATAAGACATCTTTTCAGCAGTTCAGTTTGTCCAAGAAGGTGTTGGTGAGTGACAAGCGTACACGGAAGCTCGTCTCCATCCAACACGCGCAGGCACGTCTCCCGGATATGTTAGTGCAGCTATGTTGTGTCTCAGTGAACGTACAGAACGTACAGAAAAAGGTAAACCATTGCTGATTTTGTAGTCAAGAGATGAAGGTCAATTTCTTATAGATTTTATAAATTTTGATCCCTACCTCACACCAGATGAAAAGCGATTTCAGTGTTTCATGGGATATTTGTAAGAGGTGAGATCATAGAGTATCCAGTGAACTCAGGCACTGGGAGGAGAAGGGGAGACAGTGCTTCTCTTCCTAACTGCAAGCAGGGAAACCAGGCACAAAGTGTGAATTCGACCCACCTATAAAAGTCAGTTTACAGCAAAGAATGCATACACAAGGGTGCCATGAAAACCCGTTTCAGAGCACGGAGATGCTCCCACGCCCAGACCAGGGTTTGCATCAGTCGTTTTTCTCCAGCCACAGAGACTTTGTCCTCCTCACATTCCCCTGGGCCACAGGCAGCGGCACCTGTCTGCACGGGTCTCCCTGCAGGACCCAGGCAGAGGCAGGTGCCCCTGGCAAGCGTGTGCTGCTCCCAGGCGGGACAGAGGGCGCTGCACCTACTGCAACTCTTCGGCCTTCTGCAGGGACACAGCGTCAGTGGAGTCTGCCCTCATCCCATTGGTTGGAGCAAGTCGAGGGGCCCATCCAGCAAGGATGCCAGTGGGAGTCCTTCCACCCTCCAGGAAGGGGCCGCTGGGAAGCAGGTGGCGCCTTCTCAGACTGCAGGGGACGAGGGCTTCAGGGCCAAACGCTGGTTATGATCAGGAGTGAGACATCGGCCAGCACAAGGCAGAGAGAAGCGTAGACATCCAAGAGTAACGCCTGCTCTGCCTGTTCCTAAGGATAAGGAACCAAGTCAAATGGTGCTCACATAACCGGGACCCCGTATCCTGGCTGAAACAGGTGGGGACGGGTGAGCGTCAGATGGAGCGATGGGGGCTGAGACAAGCGAGAGAGCGTTGTGAGATGCACTGGACGCTGGCAGGGGTCAGTGTGTCTGCAGGAAGCTGAGACGCCATGGTCAGGCCTGGAGCACACGTTTTCTTGAAGTCTCCTTGTACAGCACCAAAAAAAACAAACAAATCCTGCAAAGCAAAACCTCTCAGGAATGTGGACGCCCCTCTCTCCTCATCTGACTTCAGCTGGGGCTGGCATCGTGGGCACCTGTGATGCTGGCATCCCATATCAGCGTGCAAGGGTGAGTCCCAGTGCTGCACTTCTGACCCAGCTCCCTGCCAGTGGCCTGGGGAGGCACCCACGTGGGAGACCGGATGAAGCTCCTGGATCCTGGCTTCAGCCTGGCCCAGCCCTGGCGGTTGCAGCCATCTGGGGAGCAAAGGAGTGAATGTAAGATGGATACGCTCTCTCTCCCTCTCTCTCTCTCTCTTCATCTCTCTCAGTAACTCTGCCTTTCAAATAAATATCTTAAAATCTGCACACATATGTTTACGCAGTTATGTGTTTGGAAACAACCCAAACATCTCACGTCCATGAGTGGACACACCACACAAGCGTCCTCAGCAAAGCAGACGGCCAGGACAGGGGCTACTGATGCATACAACACACATGAACCTCAGAGGCCTGGTGGGGCAGGGACTAGAGGGGTGGCCACGGGCCGGCTCTGTGCCACAGCGAGTGAAGCCACTGCCTGTGTCGCCAGCATCCCATATGGGTGCCGGTTCAAGTCTCAACTACTCCATTTCCAATCCACTTCTCTGCTATGGCCTGGGAAAGCAGGAGAAGATGGCCCAGGTCCTTGGGCCCCTGCACCCGTGTGGGAGACCTGGAAGAAGCTCTTGGCTCCTGGCTTCGGATCTGTGGAGCTCCAGCCATTACGGCCATTTGAGGAGTGAACCAGTGGATGGAAGACCTCCCTCTCTCTCTGTCTCTGCCTCTCTGTAACTCTGCCTTTCAAATAAATAAATCTTAAAAAAAAAAAAAAAATGGTGGCCGCTTGGGCTTGGCAGGGGCACCAGATCAATGAGGTTTTCCTCACTGCAACAAAAATACCCGAGGGAAGCTAACCTGTGGGAAGAAAGGGTCATTTCCACTCAGCCCTGGAGGAACACAGCTCGAGGCGGGCGGCCCCACGATCCCGGGGTCTGCGGGGGCTGTGGAGGGAGGCAAGGCGCGCCAGGACGCAGACCGGCACCGGGCATCATCCACGTCCACGGGGCCTCCTTACAGAGCCTCCACGGTGGGGCCGTGGGGATCCTGACCCGGCCGCCGGGGACACCAGGATTGTTCAAACCTTCGCCCCCAACACTCATGTGAGCCTTCGGAATGTGAACACACGCAGGAGGTAGGGAGACAAGTCGCGTTCCGCCACGGCAGGCCGCGATCTGGGGAGATGCTGAAGGGAGCAGAGCTTCAGGGGGGCAGGGCACAGGTGGGAGCTGTCCTGGGCCAGGCGGCTCCACGCTAGAAAAGCATTAGGATGGTGACCTTCCGTGGGCGCACGAGAGCGCGAAGGGTGTGAGGTCACGATTCACTCATTCGTCACTGCAAAATGTGAACTTACCAGCAGTGCACTGTACAGCACGAACGTTTTCAAGTCTGTAGATTCCAAGAAACGAACTGCACCATTCGAAAAGCAAGGAGCGTTACGCTGAACCAGAGAAGCCGGGAAGGCTGAGAGTAGACGGGGGGCCGGCTGGGTGGGCATCGGCTCTGCAACCTGGCGTTGCTGCGGGTGTGTTAATCCCCTGGTGTGGGCGGCTCCCCTCATAGAAAGCCGAGGTTGGGAACATTCGTGCAAAGGGCAGGGAGCCACTTCTGCCCTGTGCCCTTCTCTGGACGGCTTGGCGGGGGCACTGCAAGAAGGAAACGTGAGGCTCCTTGTGAGTGCACTTTGCATGGAGTAATGTAATCCAAGCGCTGGAAACGCACCCACCTGCCATTAGGCTGTAATCCTGCCGGGAGAAGTGGAAGGGGAGCGGGTGGGAAGAGGGCTCTGAGGATCCGGAAGGGGAGGCTCAGCCATGGCCATGGGCAGACACGGAGCCGGGAGAGGGGAGTGCTGCCCCAGCGGGGGGCGGGCAGCAGCCGGCCATGGCACTGTCATCCCTGCAGAGGGGCTTCGTGAGTTTGTGCCTCTTACTCGTGAGGGTACAGCCGTTCTTGAACATCAAGGGAATCCAGTCGCATGATGTATAATAGAGTATTTTACACGAAGCCACGAGCAGTGGTTATACTCAGGAAGTGAATTATGGCATAGGCTCCGTTCCTTTGCCTAGTTTAGGATATTGGATTTTTAAATGATTAGTGTGATACAGTACAGCTTGTCAGTGCACTTCTCCTTTGTGGAAGAAGTGGAGACTGCTGAAGCGTAGGCCGTGGGAGGGCCAACTCCACGTCTAGGAATGGCCCACAGCGTGGCCTGCCTCTGACTTTGTCCTGTGTGAGTCAGGGGTGACAGGTGCATCGCCAGTGTCTTCCTTCCAGAGCAGCCTGGAGCCCTGGCAGGCGTTCCTCACTGGGTGCCGTGCAGCTACCCATGTGGATGCGTTGGCTTGGACATAATCAATGTCATAATCAATAATCAATAATTATAGTCATAATCAACAATCATAATTATCCGTATTTCAGTATGTAATTTAAATGTCTTCTGTGGGTGACTCCGCCAGATCTGCGTCAGTGATACAGGACGAACCACGGCAGTAACTAAGGAGAATATGAGAACGACCCCACTGATTCACGCGAGAGGCAGAGACACGGAGATAGAGGAGACAGAGCTCATCTGCCGTGCTCTCCCCAGGGCCTGCCAGAGCTGGGCTGGACGCTGGGAGCTGGCCACTCAGTCCAGGTTCCCCACGTGGGTGACAGCAACTCGGTTATTTGAGTCATCACGGCTGCCGCCCAGGGCTTGGGTGAGTAGGAAGCTGGAGCTAGGAGCTAGAGCCAGGAGCGGAACCCGGGCTCTCTGACGTGGGAAGTGGGAGCTTAACCCCTAAGCTCAGTGCTCACCCCTGCGGAGTCAGTTCTTGACACAACCATACTTCTTGTGCAGAAGTAAATTAAGTCAGCTTAAAGATGCAATTCTCTCATGAATATCTCATCTTTAATATCAAACTGTCGCCCGTCGACTCTGGATTTGGTACAGTCACCCTTAAGAAGGGTGAGACTATATAAGTTTTGAAAATGCTTTGTGTGCCCATGTGGATTAAAGTCAAAATCCAGCACTGACGCTGTGGAGTAGTGGGTAAAGCCACTGTCTGTGGTGCTGGCATCTCATACAGGCAACAGGTCCGTCCCAGCTGCTCCACTTCCCATCATGCTCCTTGCTAACGTGTCCATGAAAGTGGTGGAAATGGCCCAAGAGCTCGGATGCCTGCACCCACCTGAGAGACCTGGAGGAAGCTCCTGGCTCCAGCCTGACCCAGTCTTGGCCATTGTGGCTATTTGGGGAATGAACCAGCAGATGGAAGAGTTCTTTCTAATTCTGATTTTCAAATAAATAAATACTTTAAAAAAGTCAATACCTAGGGCTGGTGCTGTGGCACAGGGGGTTAAAGCCCTGGCTTGAAGCGCCGGCATCCCATATAGGTGCCGATTCGAGTCCCAGCTGCTCCTCTTCCGATCCAGCTCTCTGCTGTGGCCTGAGAAAGCAGTGGAAGATGGCCCAAGTCCTTGGGCCCCTGCATCCTTGTAGGAGACCCGGAAGAAGCTCTTGGCTCCTGGCTTCAGACCAGCCATTGTGGTCATCTGGGGAGTGAACCAGCAGATGGAAGACTTCTCTCTCTGTCTCTACCTCTCTCTGTAACTCTTTCAAACAAATATAATAAATATTTAAAACAAAAAAGTCAGCACCCTAAGCATTGCATTGCTGTGAACGGGGTGGATGGATGTCCATGTCGCGGTGGCCTGCTGGTTTGCAGCACGCCTGCATGCTTTCTGGTCGACTTCGACAGCATCAGAGGGGACCCATGCCTTCTGCAGCCACTCGAGCCGCTGCGTCACAGGCATCCCAGGGCACGCTGGGTACTTGACGTTGGTTGCCGGCTTCCGCCTGGAGGGTGCCTGGAGAAGCCCTGAGGAGCAGTCCAAGGCGGGACTCATACCTCCAGGTGTATAGGAACGGCAGCTTCCAGGGCCAAGTGTCCCGGAGCCTCTTCATACAACCAGGACTGGGGACAGGGCCACCAGCTGGAACTGGGCCGCTGCACTGACATCTGGAAGGTGGACCCTGGCAGGGTGGGGCCCAGCCTGGCAGGAGCAGACCCTGCTCTCTGGGAGACCAGCTGTTCCCATCTGGGATGGTAAAGAGAGAGACAAATGCTTGGTCAACCGGGGACCTGCTGAAAAGACCAGTCCAGGGGAAGACAATAAAACAGAGACGAGACCCCCGCCTTTCACACTGCCAGCAGACCCTGGGGCCCCAGAGCGGACGCGGGGCTGTGAGAGGAACACAGAAACCAAGTGCAGCCGGCGGTGTGTTCCTCGGGCCTGCTTGTTTGTCTTGGTGTTTGTTTCCTTAGTCATTTGAAAGGCAGAGCAAGAGAGAGAGGGAGAGAGAGAGCGATCCTCCATGCACGGACTTACTCCCCAAATGACCATAAACGCTGGGGTTGGTGCAGGCCAAAGCCAGCAGCCTGGAACTCAGTCTGGGTCTCCCACACGGTGCCGGGTGCCAGGCACTCAGGCCATTTCCTGCTGCTTTCCCAGGCACATGAGCAGAGCTCTGGACCAGAAGTGGAGCAGCCGAGACCTGACCCAGCGCCCCTGTGGGATGTGGCACCGCAGCAGCGGCTTTACCCAGCACACAACGCCAGCCCGGGATGCTTCATCTGGAAAGAAGCGCTCATGAAGGGGCTCTCTGTTGTGTGAGGACTGGCCAGTGTGCACGGGAGAGGCAGCAGGGGTCCGGCTCCACCAGGTGAGCCTCGGCTGCCTGCCCTCGAGGGGCTGCAGAGCCTGGGAAACAGGGCCAATGACCCTCCCCCTTCCTGGCGAAGAGAGCCGGCTGCATGGGCAGCAGACACAAGGACGCAGGCCCACGCTCTCTGGCCACAGCCGGCTAGAAGGGGCAGGGCTGCACCAGTGCTGCTGGGTCTGCCCCGCCTCCCACCAGGAGCTCCTGCAGCCAGCCCTGCAGGAAGCAGCTGGGGTCTTTGAAATTCTGAGTCCGGAGCTGCAGGGAACAGCTACAGCCACCCTCCTGTTTGCTGAGGGCAGGGCTGAGCTTTGTGCACAAGGCTGGAGCTGCTGTGGAGCATGCACAGCGCAGGTGCTGCTGCACCAGAGCACCTGCTAAGCCAACACCCAGCCCTCCAGGGCCTTCAGGCCTGGGGCAGGGTGCTCAGATGCATTTGAAAAACGAAGCTCAGGCGTCCCCAGAGACCCTGCAGGAGGTGGCTGTGGCCTGGCAGGCAGTGCCTCTGTGTCCTGTGGGGAGCTGCTCTGCTGGCCCGGCTCCGGCTGTTTTGTGTGGGAGGATGCTGGCCAGCAGTGACCAAGCCGCCCAGCCCTTCCGGGCTGCAGGCTCCCAGCGCCGGCTGTCCTGGCTGCTTCCGCTTACAGCATGGCAGCATCACACAGGCAGACTAAGCCACGCTCCGTATTTCCTCCCCAGCCTGTGGCCACAGGGACTCCCTGGTCTGACGGCAGACGCCTCCCCACACCATGTCACGCCCACACCTCCAGCCTTCTCCTTGTCTCAGGAATCTGCCTGGCTCTGTGCGCACTGTTTCAGAGTTCCCCAGAGAAAGACAGACAGATGATAGATAGATCATAGATACATAGAGGGTAGATAGATGGATACATAGAGAGATAGATACACCCATGGAGAGATACACAGATGGATAAACAGATACAGTGATAGAATCCTAGGGGGATAGATAGATAGACAGATGCACGGATACATAGACACAGACAGATACAAAATACATAGATGGACAGATAGATACACAGATGGATAGATTATAGATATAGGTATAGATACGGATACATGATACATAGATAAAGAAAGGGACAGATTGGGAGGGATCTTTATTAAGGAATCGCCTTGTGGGATCCCTGAAGCCAAGCTGTGCAAATTCTGCAGGGTGCCCAGAGGCTGGAGCCCCCAAGAGACTGGACACCGCCCTGTAGCCTGTGCATCTGCAGGTGGAATTCCTTCTTCCTGGAAAACCTGCGCTCAGCCCCCGACAGCCCCCAGGGCAGTCTGCCTTGCTCAGGGTCCACTGAATCTGACGCCACTCTCATCTAGAAAGGCCTTACCCGGGACGTCCAGGTGGCACCAGCCCAAACCTCGGGCCCAGGCCAGCAGGATGCCCAAGAGCTGGAGTCACACGCCGGCCCTCGCTCCCCCGGTAGACCCCGGCCCGGCCTGCCGTCCCCGCGGCCCCACGCCCAGCCTGACAACCGGCGCTCTTCCTCAGCACAGAGGGGCCGTGCCGCTCCCTGTTTAGAAGCCTCCAGTGGCTCTGTTTTGAGTCCTGAGCCCACACGTGCAGCCTCTGCAGGGCCCGTCTGTCCTGTGTCGGCCCAGCCCACACCAAGCCCAGGGCTGTTCTCCCTCCCCAGGGCTTCCCTTGGTGTCGTCTGTGCCAGGCCGTCCAGCCTGGAGGGCGCCTCTCTCCGCTGCCCTGCCTGCACACGTGCACACGTGCCCTGCCGCATTGTCCACGATCCTGCCGTGGGCCTGCCTTGCTCCCACGTGGAACTGAGTGCCCATCACACCTGCGTCACGAGTGCTTAACTTTGTACCCAGTGCCTTCTGCACAAGCCCAGAAAGACCGCGGGCTCCCAGCAAAGCTGTGCCTGGCACGGAGGGGCGCTCGGTGTGCCCGTGCTGAGCCGGGAAGGCACTGAGGCTGCCCTGAAGGCTTCTCGTGCCCTTGGACGAGGACAGCTCTGGGAGGCGCCCCTTCCGTGCCCGTCCTCGCAAATAGCAGCTGGAAACAGCCGGCAGAACAGACAGGGCGGCTCTCAGATCTCGAGATGCGGGGACAACGTCGCAGCTCCGGTCCTCTGTAGCTAACGTGTGAGATACTGTGTCGGGGTCCTGGGGCTGCCGGGGCAAAGGAACCCCGGCCAGGTGGCTTACATAGCAGTGTTCCCGAGAACACAGGCTAACGTGTGGACAGCACCTGGCTCCCTGCGGCTCTGTGGAGGACACCGCCCACCTCCCGGCTCCATTCTGCCTTCACACGGCTCCTCTCCAGCGTCCTGTATGCCCTGTGCCCAAGCCCTGCCCCTCCTCCCACAAGGACATGGTGCAGGAGAGCCTGCTCTCGGCCAGAGCACATCTGCACAGTCCCCTTCCCAGAGGAGGTCCCGGTACAGGTCCGGGGCGAGGACCGCAGCGTGTATCCGGGGCACCCTCAACACACAGCTGGCCCCGCACAGAAGGGGCCTGGCTCTGATCTCAAGTGCTTGCTGCTCTTTCCATGACTGGAGGAGAAATGGCTGAACCGGTTCGGGTGGCAACACCGCCCAGGAAAGCTGTCCACCGTTTGCATGCTTGGAGCCCAGGCTTCCGTTGAGAGGCTCCTCCCTGGAACACGGTGGGCGGCTTTGTCACGGTGGGTGACTTTGTCATTCTCTGCGCGACCACACCCCAGCTGCTGCGAAGGTCCCCACTTGCTGCTGGCTCCTGCACCTGCCGGTGGCAAGGACCCCGCAACACCGGGCGCATTCTGAAGTCTCATGTTCTGCAGGCTTTCCTCACTCACGGCTTCAGAATAATGGGGCCACGCGTGTATTTACAACGGAGAAAATAACACACGGCATTTAACACTCCTTACAATGCTCGTAATTACCCGAGGGCGAGCCTGGGGCGCGGGCGCGGGCCTGAAGCGCTCTCTGGCTGCGGGGAGGCAGCCGAACCTGGGGGACCATAACCAAGTTGCAGACTCTGAAAAGCCGGGCTGGCCTAATAAGCGGATGCGGGCTCACAAGTGTTTTCAGGCATAATTACTAGATGCGGAATGAAAAGGCTTAACACTCCTAACTAGCACGTAATGAACGCGGTCATCAATAGGCTTCCTTATAAGGCGCTCTCTGTGCACTGGAGCAGGGCTGACTGCTGGGCTTGGGGTTTTGTGTCTGGGGCTTTCAGTCGCTCTGAAGCGAAAATATATAATTCCGGGCCACTCTTCCAATACATCACAGTCATTTTCAGCACTTTAGTTGTTTCTCTCTCCATTTTTCTTACAAAATTACAGCAGGTGTAAAGTGCCCGTTAGTGCCTGCAATCTACCCATGCTTTTCTTTAATATTTCATCATTAAATAGCAAAATAACCTGATATGATCCTAATTTAGTGCCAATTACACCGCATTGATCAAAGTGACCTTTTCATACTAGAGCACAAAAATCAATCCCGCTGTACAACAAATGTCAAGGGAGGGGCGTAACATATAATCTGTGACAATCAAAACATTACTTACAAATGAAAGCGCCGGTGACCCCGCGCCGAGGCGGCGGTGCTCCGCGGCTGTTTGTGCTCGGGCTCTCGGGGAATTGTTGGCTGCGCTCCCTCCTCGGGCCCCGGCGGCCGCGCTGGTGGAGGCACCTGCTCGGGTCCCAGCCCGGAGGGCCTTCGAGCGTCCCGTCTGGAGGGTGACACGCGGAGAGGCCCCCTCAGGGGTCCCTGTGTGTGTGACGGCCACACGGGCGCCCTGGGGCTGGCCCAGAGCCGAGTGTTTTAGGGGAAGCCATCCAGGCAAGTGGAGTCATCGCCGTGAACACGACTGGCGTCCACAGACCTGGGAAAGCGCAGGGCCGTCAGCTCCCAGGCCTCGTGCACTTCCTGTCTCAAGAGGTCACCGTGGCTGTGACGCCGTTGTCGGCTTCCCTGCATCCGCCGTGGAGGCGCCCACGCGTGCTGGCATCCGTCCGGGATGGCAGTGGGAGAAGCAGCCTGGCGCAGGGGTGTCGGCCAGCACTGGCCATGCATCCACACACACTCTGGCCTCACCCCCGAGGCTCTGTCTCTCAGCGTCACTGGTTCCCAGCAGCACCCAAGAGGGAGACTGACTCAACCCCAGCAGAGCAGATGCCGCGGGGCCGGGCCCACCGGGAGCCACACGGCACGCGAGAGAAGCCGGGGGTGTGTCTTTGCACTAAGAAATATGTAATTTTCAGATTTCTGTTTTGCTGAAACAGAATCATGTTGGATTCAAAGTTACGGCGGCTGAAGTGCGAACACGGCTGGGCTTTCTGTGCAGAGCTGCACACGAATGTTTCGCTGTGGTCAGGGTCTTCCAACGTCCCCGACAAAATCGTCCTGAAGTTGTGCCCAGGATCCACGGCTCTGGCCTCGGCGCCCGGGGAGGAGCGGCTTCGCCGAGGGTCGTGGGGCGGCTTCCTGCTGTCTGAACTCAGCCCCAAACACGATTCAGGGCGAGGTGGAGCCTCCTTCACATAGCCTGGGCTTGTCCCTCGGGGGAGCAGTTAACAGACCGGGTGCGGCTATGGGAAGAGGACACGAGTGGGTCGCGACCGTCACTGAGCTGAAACCACTCGGACAGACGTAGCGACGGACAGCTGCCCGAGAAACGCCCTGCAGCCGGCACCAGGGAGCTGGCCGGCTGTGCCCGCAGCTGACTGCAGATGCCCCACCAGGCGCGTCCGGGGCCCGAGGCAGGCAGCCCTGGCCACGCTGCCCACGCCTGTGTCTGGGGTCGTCTGGGCTTCCTGTTCCACCTCGCCCACCAAGGGAGCCCGTGGTGCTCGGCCCGTGGCTGGAGGACCAGCTCTGGCCGGGGCCTCCCAGCTCTGTGAGCCACCCTGAGAGCCCCCGGGGGTCCCGGCGCTGTCGCCGACCCCGACAGACCCACTGCTCGCAGATGCAGCATCCGCTTGCGTGCCGAGGAGCGTCGCGTGGGCAGATTGTCGCGGTGACTCCCCAGCTTCTCCGACGTTTCCCAACGCAGTTGGCGGCGTTAACAGCCACGCCATAAACGACACGATTAAGTTTTATATATTTCTGCATATTTGCCCAAATGCAGCTGCCGCTGCTCGTGTTGTTGGAGACCCTGAGTGTGGAATCGGTCGTTTGCCCTAATCGCTGTTTCCGAGGGGAGCTTTCTCGTTTCTTCTCTTTTGCTCTTTAAAAAAAAATAAACACTTCAGCACAAACACACACAACACAACCAAAAATACACATTGAGGATTTATGTGTGAGTTTCAAAAAAAAAAAAAAAGGCTTCAGGCTCATAGAAAGTACGACTATCCGAAAAAGCAATCAATGGAAAAGAACATTCGGACTGCCCAGTAGCTGGTCTCCCCGGGACCAGCGCCTCGCACACAGGGAGTGGCCTCCTGTGGCACGGATATCCGATTTCCCACTTTCTCCCGCGTTTTCAATGCGGGCGAATTCCACTGCCAACCTCTGTGTGGTCGGATACCCTCAACATGGCCCACAGCATAGCGCCTCCTATCCGCAGATTTCCGGTCTGAACGGTGTGCTTGCATTAAAGGACGAGGCTAAGAATAAACACAATGCTGCATTCGCTCCATAGGAACTACAGGATGGAAACGCTGCTCATATATAGAGAGTTCTCGTATTTTTAAAAAAGTGATAATGCAGAGGTAATTTTAGAAAGAATGAGGGCAGATTAAGGGGGAAAGAAAATAATTGGGAAAAAAGCAATAACTGATATTAAAACTAGATTGAAATCTTTGCAGACCTGAGAGATTCATTACAGTTTCTATTTTTAAAATTCCAAATTTCTCTACACGTAATTAAAAAGTATCTAAATGTCTGCTCTTCTGCCATGAAACCCCAGCCGGCAGAGTCGGCTGATTTTTTTCTTTCATCTCGTAAGCAGGTTGGCCAGGCAGCTCTGCCCGGAGGAGGCAGTGCGTCTGCGCGCTCTTTGTCGCCCCGTGTGATGCCTTTGGAGCCTGGACCCAGAGCCCCACACAGCGCGCTCACTCGGGCGGCTGTGCCCTGCTTTCCGGCCCCGCTTTGTGGAAGGACGATCCGGCCGGGGACTGTTTTCCTGGGCTGGGCTCGCCTGGGTGCATTTGCTCTTGGAGGTGAGCAGCCATCCACTCTGACTGATTGCCAGGCCCTGCATCACACTAATCACGGCACAAGTAATAAATCATGCCCGATTAGAGAGACCAAATTTTCTGGACCTTAAGATTGGAAAATTATTAACCTAATTCTTTGCAAATTGCACAGAAGATAATATCTGATAATCCATTAAGCACAACTTAATCAATGTCTTCCATCATAATGCAAAATGTACTGATAAGAACTCAAGTTCTGTAGGCTAAGAGGGTATAATGTAATAGCTTCCATAAATTTCAGATTACTTGAAATGAATATCTTCCTAATGTAACAACCCAATAAATTAGATTATCCGTACTCATTTTAATTATCTCAATATGATAAATCAAAACAAAGTATCCAACCCAACCTAAGCAAGCATAATTAACAGACGCTCCAGCAGCGTTTCGGTGCAGCGAAGATTCCTGCAGCCACCGGCGTCTGGACGGGCGACCGGTTCTAAATGACAGCGCTCAGTCCCAGCTCTGTGCTCTCCTTCTGCCTGGGGAATGAACTCACGTGGCAACGCCCGTACTGCGGGACCCAGGAGCCTCTGCCGGCCTCCGACAGGCACGGCAGTCAATGGCTTCCGCCATCTGTTCACGGCTCTGCTCTCTCTGGCGTGGTCCAGATTATCTTAAGAGACCTATTACAGCGCGTGATTTTATTTCGAATTAAGGAGCCTTTTTTTCGACATTGATTTTTAAGGGCAAACCATTTCCGCTCGTCTCTGTCTCTTATTTATCATAATAGCACCCAGAATCCTACAGCCCTGTTTGCCTTCTTCTGAAGTCTAAGTGTAGCCGTGAGATGCGTGTGCAGCTTTAGCCACGATCGCATCTTTATGGAGTCATGCTGTTCTCTGGCACAGCCATGCCTGTGTGGGCTCCACTCAGTCTGACGGTCCTGACGTGGTGCTGAGTGGCACTCCCACGAGTGCAGGTGTGTGTGGCCCAGCGGCCACCTCAGGGGGTGGGGCACCGCTGCCTGCCTTCCGCTCCGCTCGATGTCACCCTTCCCCCAATTCTGTAAGTGCGCGCTGCCCCGGGGACCTGACTCTCAGCTGCAGCTTTCCCGCAGGTGATGGGCATCAGGCGAGGAGGCCACGTCCGGTGGGGCAGTGAACTCAGGCAGCCGCACCTGCCGAGTGCAGCGGCTCCCTCGCTGTAGGAAACCCGCCCCCGTGCCCAGCGGCGCCGGCCGGCGAGACCGCCTCCTGGTCGGCTATAAAAGTCTTCCGATGCGAGCAGACACAGCCTTTCTAGCAGTTCTATTTGTTTAAGAAAATAGGGCTCAATTGATGAAAGTAATCATTTTACACTAAGTGCTCTTTTTAGAGACAATTGCTGACTGCGTGCCCCTTTCGTGGCTGTAGCTGAGCCCGAGACGGCACAAAATCACCATCTTGCCAGTTGTCACGACCATTCGCTCATTCTTTAATTAAACATAACATAGGAGACAGAATAATTCACGTCTAATTAGAAGCCACCCTCTCCGGCCCGAGCTCCTCTCCAAAGCGGGTGTCAGGGTCACTGCCGATGGCTGCGGCTCCGGCGGGCTTGCCGGGGCCTTGGCCCGCGGGATCTCACGTCGGACAGGACGACGCCTGCATGCAGAATTTGCCGCTACAAAGAGCTCCTCTCCAAGGGGTGGTGACAACGACGCTGGTGGGTGAAACGGCTACAGCCGGGCGGATTTCACTCTGAATGGGACTCTCCATCCTACCAGAATCAAAGCGAGTTTTGCCACGCAACGAAACACACAGACGCACCGACCTCACAAGGGCCTAGCAGCTTTTGGCTGCATCAGGCCAGGAAGGAGACTTTGAAGTGTTGTGAGAATCCCTCATAGAAGAGGCCGCGCAGCCTGAGCGCTCCGGGATGCGCCTCTCCCTCATTCCGGCACCTTCCAGCACCTTCCAGCGCCTGGGAGGCAGGCAGTCGCTCCCTCCCCTTCAGGATAGGAAAAACAGAACCAGAAAGGAGGTGGGTTTTCCTGGTGCCACCCAGGCAGCAGGGGAGGGGCGAGGGGTCACTCACTGAGCTTTCAGCACAGGTGCAGCAAAGTGAGGGCGGACGCTCGCTGGCCAGCACCCCTCGTCCAGCCCTGGAGACCAGCAGAGCGTCCGAACCCCATAGGCGCAGGGCTGCAGCCTGGGCCGGGCCTCGGGGCAGCGGGGGAGCCATGGGGGACCTGCAGCGCCCAGGGCCTGGCTGGGGAAGCCCCACGGAAGGGCGCAGAGGAGGGCGGCGTCTCCATGGCCCGCTGGACACCTGCTTCGCTGGTAATTGCCACTTAATGCTGGGTTTTGTCCCTGTCATCCTGTTCTTCACGGCGTCGCCACTGGGTATCTGGCAGCCGCAGGGGACAGCGCGTTAAGCAGAGCAAAAACACCGATTATGAAACAGGCACAGGCAGCGGGTGGCGCTGAGGGCGCGCGCTCGGCCTCGGGCTCTGCGGCAGAGGGCGGCTTGGTGTGGTGCTGGGGGACTCTCCTCACCCCCACCTGGAAGCGGAGCAGCATGCCCAGCAGCGTGGGCGGCACCTGATGGCCGGGAACCCATGCTCCAGGTCCCACACTGGGCGTTCATCGCTCACATCTGAAACCCCGCTTCCTGGACATTGAGGTCCAAAGCGGAGAGGAGCTGTATTCATCACACCCTGAATCACGCCTCAGACTCCCATCTGCCAGCCTCCGGGGAATTCTCAGGCGGTTCAAACCGGCAGAGTCTGGCGGGGAGCACAGGCCGCAGGGCTGCGGCGTCTCGGGGAGGGGACTCTGGGAACGTGGCCAGGGGCAGCCTGGGCCCCGTGGCTTCTGGGGTGAGGAAGGTGTCGGGAGGGCAGGATGGGAAAGGCGTGGGACCTGAAGCTTCCAGGGGCAGGCGGGCCGGGGTGAGCAGCCGTGCTCCTGTCTGAGGCCGGCAGAGCAGAGCTTCGGATCAGCGCAGTGCACCGGCCACAGTGGCCATTGCGGGGTGAACCAATGGAAAAGCAAGACCTTTCTCTCTGTCTCTCTCTCTCTCACTGTCCACTCTGCCTGTCAAAAAAAAACACACCTGTCCAGCCGTCCCTGGCCGCGGCCACAGAAGTGGACCAACAGCTCCTCTGACCCGGCACCTCCCACGCGGCCGCTGAGGAGGAGGTGCCCCTCACAGGCAAGTCCGAGTGGCCGGCTGCTTCTCCACATGGGCGTGTGATAAAGTCCCAGCATCGGCCATGTGGGTCCAACAAAGGAGACAGTGGGGGCTGGCACTGTGGTGTAGTGGGTAAAGCTGCCGCCTGCAGTGCCAGCATCCCATCTGGGCGCTGGTTCGAGTCCTGGCTTCTCCACTTCCAATCCAGCTCTCTGCTGAGCAGTAGAAGATGGCCCAGGTTCTTGGGTCCCTGCAACCGCGTGGGAGTCCCTGAAGAAGCTCCTGCCTCCTGGTTTCGGATCGGCGCAGCTCCAGCCGTTGCAGCCAACTGGGGCCTGAACCAATGGATGAAAGACCTCTCTCTCTCTCTTTCTCTCTGCCTCTCCTTCTCTCTGTGTCACTCTGACTTTCAAATAAATAAATAAATAAATCTTTAAGAAAATAAAAAAGAAGACAGTGGCCCTGAGCCGGGGTCTGCAGCTGAGCAAAAGGTAGAGGCACACTGGAGGGCCAGGGTCCCTGGACACCCACTCTCGGTGATGCTAATAAAAGGGCCTTCCTTAGAGAGACTAACAGGAAATAAACTGGGAAGCACTGGTGTGTGTGTCTATTATACGTAAACGCATGTGTGTATATGTGTATGTGTGTGCATGCATGCTGTACATGTGTGTACTGTATGTGTATATGTGTGTATGTGTATGCATGTGCGCCTGTATATTTGTACATGTATTGTATGTGTATATGTGTGTTTGTGTATGAATACATGTATGTGTGTATATGTGTGTGTGCTGTATGCATGTGTATTTGTGTTTATGTGTGTTTGTATGTGTGTATGTGTGTTCACATGTGTATATATGTGTCTGTGTGCTTGTGTATGCATGTGTGTAGGAGTATGTGTGTGTATATATGTAGGAGTATGTGTGTAGAGGGAACAGAAGTACTTCACACAGTTTTTGTCAGTGTTTATTATTTTCATTTACTTGAAAGGCAGAGTGACAGGGAGACAGAAGGGGGGGGGTCTTTCACCTGCTGGTTCACTCCCCAGTGCCCACGGCAGCCGGCCAGGGTCAGACTGACACAGGGGTCGCAGGAGCCAGTACGTGGGCCATCTTCCACTGTTGCCCAGACGCATCAGCAGGGAGCTGAATCGGAAGTGAAGGGGCTGGGACTTGAACCTGGGCACTTGGATACGGGGTGCCAGGTGAACCCACCGCATCACAGCACCCGCCCCCTCGGAGTTTTTCCACACTCTTCTGTGAAGTCAGCGGTTTTGAAATCGTACCTCCAGTATCTTCTCAGGAAGCACACTGTATCAGGTTTTCCATTTTTTATTGACCACACGCACAGACCTGCAGGCACTCAGCACACCACTTTGAGCATTTGAGCTGTGCTCCGAGAGGTGAATGAAATCTCCCTGTGTAGAGTTCCACAGCTAAAGGATGTTTAGGGTTTTCATAAATGAGGCAAAGCCCACAAGACGGGTAGCTGCTGTTGGCCGGGAGAGCTGCTCCGTACGCACCCGTGCGAGGCCCTCCTGCCACACCGCTTAGAGGAAGCAGCGCTGGACCACAGGCTCCCCGCTGGACCTCAGGCTCCTCGCTGGACCTGACTCCGCGCTGGACCACAGACTCCTCGCCGGACCTCAGGCTCCTCGCCGGACCTGACTCCACGCTGGACCACAGGCTCCTCGCTGGACCTGATTCCCCAGCACCGGGGGCCAGAACCCAGCACGGCCTCTGTCCAGGGCTTTCCCTGATGTGGAAACAGGCGCGAGCAGCCCTGTGCACGACCCGGTGGGGCAGAAGGTGGGGGTCCCTGTGATCTCTTCTCTGCGAGCCCTCCCCTTCCTGCCCTGCATGGTCCTTCCACCAGGTGCCGTGTGCACGTGGTCAGCAACGGCCTCTCGCAGGGCAGCGAGCTGTCTGCGCGGGTGTCGGTGGGTCTTCACAGTGGCTCTCCAATGTCTGCCTGCGGTGGTCCGCTCCTGGAGGTAAAGAAATCGAAGCAGAGAAAGCTGAGCTGCTCCAGCTCGAGTTGGAGGTCAGGCAGGAGGGAAAGGGATGCTGCACACCAGATGTGCGCGGGGACGGAGGCTCTCCGCCAGAGGCCGCCATGTCTGCTCTGGGGCCATGGGAGTGACCGGCACAGCCCTGAGACCGCCTGCTGCCGCTGGAGCTCGCCACCCTGCGGGTCATCAAGCAGGGGTCGGGGCAGACGGGCCCCCGGGACACTGCCTCCCCAGACCTCCACCTGTGCCCACGCCCCTCGCCCGCGCTGCCCTCCGACTGCGGCCGGAGACGTGCTTTATGGCTTTGTTTCGCTCCCGCCCCCGCCGCGACCTGCTTGGCCTCCCCTGGCGGCTTTGTCCAGGCGGGCGTCTGCTTTACTGAGCCTGCTGCTTTTACCGCTTTCACTTCTTATGGAGTAATTCCTTTTACTTATTTTGCCTTGATTTTTCCTCTTCTTTTATCTGTGAGCTTTTTCATGGGGGACAAGAAGACAGCTCAGGAGTGGAACAGAGCGGGGCTGGGGGGCAGCAGAAGGCGGCTGGACCACAGCCCTGGGTCACTTTGGCAGAGCGATGCCCTGTGGTGCCCGGAAAGTCCGCCCAGCAGAGGGGCCCCTGGGAAGCTCCGGCACCGGGGAGGAGCCGTACACCCCCCTCTGGCTTGGGAGGCTCCTGCAGTGGCCCCTTCCCTCATCACCGGCCCCGCTCGCCACCCAGGACAGCGTCCTTGTGCTCAGCCACCGCGGGCTGCAGCCGTCCCTGGCCTGGGCACAGCGCAGTCCGGCCCAGGCCACCCCTGTCTCCCACGCGGCTCCGAATCCCGGACCGCAGAGTCCCCCGAGGCAGCTGCCACTTCCTCTGCTCTGGTCGGAAGGGGAACACAGGGCCTGGGGGAGGCCGAGAGGAGGCAAGTCCTCCCTGTCCACAGAGCTGGGGGGAGGCACCGCCCAGGGGCGCGGGTGTGTGTGTGTGGCGCCCCTCACCCAGGCCAGCGCACACACTCTGGCGTGGGGACGGAGGGATAGCCGCAGTCAGTGAGAGCTGAACCGGGGGGCACTCAGCGCAGACGCCCTGTTGCGAAGCCCGTGGACTCACAGAGATCGGCGCAGAAGCTTCTGGAAGACCTGGGCCCTTGGCCTCATGCACAGTGCTCCTGGCCACAAGCTCCCTGCGCGCGGGAGGGCAGTGTGTTTCCCGTGCTGCACTCCCGCCGCTGTGGCCCCGACCCTGGCCTCCTCCAGGCTCCCCCGCCATTCCCGCCGTTCCCCTGCAGTGCAGTTCCATCAGCACAGACCCGCAGCCCCACCAGCCTTCGCAGCCAGCGAGGCAGGAGCCTGAGCCCAGCACGCACGCCCACATCCGCGTCAGGGCTGCCTCCTGCCACCTGCCACCTGCCTCACTGAGCACGAGGGAACCAGGGCGTTACCTGCTAACCCTGAGCAACGGTGGGTGCGCATGTGCCCCTGTGCACACCCACGCGCCCCTCTCACACACATGCAGCCCAACAGGTACCTGTGCACACGCACAGGGCTCCTCTCACACACAGCCCACACCGTGCACACTCACAGGGCTCCTCTCACACACAGCCCACACTGTGCACACGCACAGGCTCGCACACACAGCCCACACCGTGCACATGCACAGGCTCGCACACACAACCCACACCGTGCACACGCACAGGGCTCCTCTCACACACAGCCCACACCGTGCACACGCACAGGGCTCCTCTCACACACAGCCCACACCGTGCACACGCACATGGCTCCTTGCACACACAGCCCACACCGTGCACACGCACAGGGCTCCTTGCACACACAGCCCACACCGTGCACACGCACAGGCTCTCACACACAGCCCACACCGTGCACACACACAGGGCTCTCCCTGGGGCAGGCGTTGCGGTGCGGCAGGTGCGTCCCGTGCTGGACACACTGCAATTCGAGCCCTGACCACTCTGCTGCAGGTCCAGCTTCCTGCTAACACACCTGGAGACAGCAGCGTGGGCTCCAGTGCTTGGGTGCCTGCATCCACGTGGGAGACCTGATGGTGGTCCGGGCTCCTGGCACTGGCTGGACCTACATCTGTCTCTTGCGGGCATCTAGGAAGTAAGCCTGCAAATGGAAGATCCCCCACCCCGTCCCCGCACCATGTGTGTGTTCTGCCTTTCAAATGAATTTTTAAAAATACAGAACATTTTCAAAATTTTCAAAATTCAAACATTTTCAAAATTGAGAAGACTTGTGTTTGGAGCTGACTTCAAGATGAAGGTCGGTTCCCTTGCCTGCGGACGCCCATGAGCTTGGCACACAGGGCCGCGCTGGCAGAGGTCCCAGGTTCATGTGCCTCTGGAGGCCCCACTGCCTTGCTGTAGGGCCTCCTCCGACCCGGACGCCAGCGCAGCGCTCAGCTGCTCGGGGGCTGAGGCCTTCTAAGAAATTCAGCAATTCGTGTGCGGGGTGCTTTGGCGCATACCCACGCGCTCATCCTCCGACAACCGTGTAGAGCGCCTGCTCCAGGAAGGGGTGCCCAAGCAGACGCAAGGTAAGCAGGTCTCACTCTCGGGTGGTGGAGGGAGACACGCTCTGTGCGGCTAGCCAAATTCCACCACAGAAGGACCGTGGTGGTGACCAGAGTGCTTGACATGGTTCTGGAAGGGCAGCAACACACAACACTGGGAGCCAGCGTGGGCACAGCACAGCTAAGCTGAGCTAAGGCTGAGCGGTGCCTGCTCCAGGACTCCCATCCAGCTCAGACCCTCGGAGAGCTGGGCCCAGGGGCACCTGGACCCGGGGAGACCTGGGCCCAGGGGCACCTGGACCTTAGGAGAACTGGACCCTGGGAGACCTGGACTCAGGGGGATCTGACCCAGAGAGACCTGGGCCCTGGGAGACTTGGACCCTGGGGAACCTGGGCCCTGGGAGACTTGGACCCTGGGGGACCTGGGCCCTGGGAGACCTGGGCCCTGGGGACCTGAACGCTTGGTGACAGTCTGTCTGAAGGGCCGTCACAGCCTTGATGCCATAAACGAGGAAAGCACTTTGCAGCTGGTGCGCTCTGCAGAGCAGCCGCCATCTCGGCAGATACGCAGCCCTGTACGGGATTGTTTGTTGGTCACGCACCCCAGGTTTGCAAACTTGAAGTAAACGGAAGGCTCCATACAGCGAGTTAAGACGGACCCTCGGCGTTTCTGTAGCAGTGGCTTCGATGAGACAGGCTGTGTAACGGCGCTGTCACTCTGCAGTCGGAGTGCCCCTGCCAGCCCGCGCCCAGTCCCGCTTTTCTGCGCCTGGCCTTTCAGGCCGCTGGACTCCTACTGTCGGGAGACGTGACGCTTCCTGGGGCTGACACAGCAGCACCCAGATGGCTCAGTGTCTGGCCGGGGAGACGTTGGCGCAGGGGCAGCTCCTACACACAGCTGACTAAGACAGAAGAGGACCCCTGGCCCTGGAAGGAAGCCCCGTGCGCCACAGCGGGGTGGGGGTGGGGTGGGGGCGGGCTCTGCAGAAAGGAGGGGTGAGAGGCGGCGAGCATTTGGGCGTTGACTTCATTTAGCTTCTGGCTGAGCCGTGGCCTGGCCCGCGTAGACTCGTGGTTCCTGGAGGCCCGCAATGCTCACGGCATAGCTGTGATGCTGTCTCTGTCTCCTTTGACTGATGAACGTTTTTGCTGTTCTTAAAGTATTGCCCTGGTTCTGTGCCACTGAGACGCGGATTTATGCTGTTACCGTGTCACTCAAAACAATACAAGAAACAGGCAGTTTACAAGTGTCTACCGAGAGGCTGGGATTTCATTGCACACTGGAGCCAGCTGACCTTGACCTTGTCCCCTCCATCTCTTCCCCCCCCCCCCACTCCCTTGAACCCAGCTGCCTCCATTCCACTGGCTAACAGCCAAGCCAGGCCCTTTTCCCATGGTCCACAGGAGACGCCAGTTTCCCCAGTGTGTCTAGGGAGTGTTCTCAGAAGCTCAAAAGCTGAGGCTTCATGAATAATGCCTGTGGCAGGCGGGACGCCAGGGCTAGATGACCACTCTGGGCCTGGGTCCCCTAGCGAGAGCAGGGAGAGGGTCGGGGGCTGTGAGGGCGGCCCTGCACCTGCGCTGCTGCTAAGCTTAGAGCCAAGGACTCCCGGACCTGGTGTGCGAACGGCACGTGCACGGCTCATTGCTGTGTGGGCTCAAACCAGGCTCTTGCTGAGGAGATGTTTCTGAAGTGCTCGACATGGTCCTGCGTCCGGCAAACCTTCCTCCCGTGGTCATGCTTAGCACACGCGTCCCGCGGAGTTCCGTGGTGCCTTCGCTGTCAGTGCAGACGCACATCCGTGCACGTAAGTGGCAGGGACACACGGACAGCCTGAACTTGTTCCAGAATCGCTGGAATGTTCTTTATTCCCCCCCCCCCATCTTTGTGGTCTGAGAGACGACAGCCAGCAATTGCAGGAAGACGGTCACACGAGTAAAGTTTAACGACGTTCAGAAAGGCCTCTGCGAATGGATGTGCAGTGAAAGAGGAAGGGGCAGCCTTCTGCCGCCTGCGCTGGACGGCGCTAATGCTCCACCCGGATGCGATTGATCTCACCGTGCTTTGCAATTTACGCTGCACTGGGCGTTGACCTGTTTTATGGCTTTGAGTGGTCATTGCAGGGCCCCCGTGTAATCAGTCAGTATCAGGAAGCTGAGGCCCCCGAGCACGTCAGTGAGCCCCCAACACCCCCTGGCCACAAATCAAGCTACACGGGGGCGTCACACCGAAGGTGCTGCTCGTGTGCAGTGCGCCCACCGCTGCCCGGACTCCTGCGTCCCGCATCAAGTCCTCGGTTCAAGTCCCACTCCCGCTGCTTCCTGCTAATGCCTACTGTGGGCGGCAGCAATGACGGTGCGAGTACCTGGCCCTGCCCCATGCAGGCAGCTGGATTGATTTCCCAGCTCCCGGGCATTGGAGGGGTGAACCAGCAAATGGGAGTTCCCTGTCTGTCTGTCTGTCTACTTTTCAAATCAATAAGAAATAAAATTAAGAGTCTTAAAACCTGATTTAAAAAAGTTCTGCTTTGATGTTAAAAATGGCGACCTTGGGGAGACCTTTGGCCAGGTTAGGAAGGTCGCATCTCACAGCAGAGAGCCTGGCTGAGTCCTGGCTCCAGCTTCCAGTTGGTGGGCGCCCTGGGAAGGAGCAGGTGGCAGCTCAGACAGCCCCCGGCACCCACATGGGAAACCTGGGTTGAGTTCCCGGCTCATGGGTCATCTGGGGAGTGAATGGGAGATCTCTGTGTCTCTGCCTTACACATAAATAAAAATTTTCAAGCCCCCTGGTCTTACAAGACACAAACACACACTTACTTAGAATCTCCATGTATTTTCACTGTCAGCCTGCAGCATTGTAACTGTTAAATTATGGAAGAAAACCACAGAAAATGACTCAATCAGCCCTGGAGATAGTTTTTTTAGTAAGATGTCAAGAGATGAGTGATGCTGGCCTCGATGCATTCAGGGGCCTGAAAACCCCTGGGTCCCTTGGTCCCTCTGATGTCGGTTCACTGGCCGTCAGCCGTCTGGGGCCCAGGGCCTCCTGCCGCTCGGGACCTGAGGAGCCCCAGGCATCACAGCGTCACGGCACCAGGCAGAGACGAAACAGCTGGCTGCTTCCCACGTGTTTTTCTCACCAAATAGAAACCACGTGTGCTCCCTGCACGCTCCTTCCAATGACTGATTGTCAGCACTGAGTCTCAAGTCAGCACCAGTGTCTACAGCTACAGAGAGACGTGTGACCACCACGGCCACCAAGAGACACGTGACCACCACGGCCATGGAGACACGTGACCGCCACGGCCATGGAGGACACACACAACTACCACAGCCATGGAGGGACACGTGATCACCACGACCACCGAGAGACATGTGACCACCACGGCCACTGGGAGACACGTAACCACCAAGGCCATGGAGGAAAACACACAACTACCATGGCCACGGAGGGACACGTGAGCACCACAGCCACAGAGGGACACACGAATGCCACCCCAGTGCCCACAGGCGGGCCGAGGCCAGCCTTCCTTGTGAGCTCCGCCCCTGCCCCTGGCACCGCACGCTCTGACAGCTTTGCTTTCATTCGGTTGTGTTCGCCACATATGCCACCCTGGCTACAAGGCCACACTCGGGACATTCTAGAACGTTCTTTCTTGAAGAAACTGCAAAGTGAATCAGAAGTCACACAAGGGCTCTTCAGAAAGTTTGTGGAAAGGCGGGGGTGAGGGGTGCGTTTATCCTGGCGCCATCGTTTCTGGAGATTCATGGATTCCTTTTGTAATCCGCCTCTCCTGTGACAGCTGGGAGGCCCTTGCTGCACCGTGCAGGCCTCCATTGACGTTACAGACTTTATGTCTGAGTCTAGACTCGCTTATGTTTTCTTATCTGATTGCCAGTGCTGCAAAGCAACACTTCTTGGCTTCCTACGAAAATAGGTCATTTATTTGTGAACTCTTGCCAATATATTCGATTTCTCTCTGAATTTTTAATTAATAGTTTCTCTTTTTTTCCCTCTTCTACAATGAGTCATGAATTTTAAATTGTGTTAGATTGAGTAGCTGGGGAGGACAGTGTGGCACAGTGGTCAAGCCTCACTTGGGATGCCTGCACAGTGCCCGGGGTTGGGCTCCGGCTCCACTTCCCATCTGACTTCGTGCTATTGCACACACTGGGGACAGGAGGTGATGGCTCAAAACTTGGGTCCCTGTCACGCACTTGAGGGTTCTGGATGGAGTCCCAGGCTCCTGGATTTGGCTTGGCCCAGCCCTGGCTACTATGAGCATTTGAAGAGCAAATTAGTGGATGGAAGATCTTCCACCCACCTCTCCCTCTCGTCTGCCTTTCATACAAATAAAAAGAATACTTAGAAAACTTAAATTACGGGCCAGCTTTGTGGTGCAGTGGGTCAAAGCCCAGCCTGCTATACTGGCATCCCTCATGCGTGCTGGTTCAAATCCCGGCTGCTCCACTTCAGATCCAGCTCCCTGCTAATGCACCTGGGAAAGCAGTAGAAGATGGGCCGAGTGCTTGGGCCCCGGCACCTTTGTGGGAGACTCAGAAGAATCTTCTGGCTCCTTGCTTCGGATTGACTCAGCTCTGGCCACTGTGGCCATTTAGGGAGTGAACCAGCAGATAGAAGACCTGTCTCTCTCTCTCTCTCTCTCTCTCTCTCTCTCTCTCTAGCTCTCTCTAGCTCTCTAGCTCTCTCGCTCTCTCTCGCTCTTTGTAACTCTGCCTTTCAAATAAATAATAAATCTTAAAAACAAACAAACAAAAACTGCAGCGCTGACCTATGGCCTTCCGGCCACAGGGGTTGGAGGCCTGATGGAGCTGGGACAGGGTCCGTGTTGCGTGCAGAGGCTGCAGGGCAGAGTGTGGCTGCTCGCCTCTCCCAGCTTCTCCAGGCTGCCCAACACCTGGGCCGGCCATCTCTTCCATCTTTAGAGCCCGAGAGGCCAGGTGCACCTGCCTCGCAGCGCGCCACTCTAACTCCGCCTCCTTCCCCTGCCAAAGATGCTTGATCGCCGTGGCCCAGCAGGGGGCTTCCCCACCACCATGAAGCCACCACTGTGCACCGCACTCCCACCTGCAGCTCTAATTCTCCCTGCCGTGCAACACGGTGTAGGATTCTAGCCGGGACATCTTTAGGGGCGGTATTCTGTCTACTACGTGCAGACCACAAATCCTAACACAGCCACCAGCAAAGCCGAACAAAGAATTGTAGCCACAAAGTCAAGACAAACGCAGCACAATCATAAAGTATCCTTTTAATATAAAGGGAGCTGGACAAGTGAGCCAAGGGGAAGAGATAGGAACGTTGCACGCGGAGGATAAACGGCCAGGATCGTGGCAAAGCCAGCAAGATCGACGGTCACGGGAAGCGGGTCCACTCCAGTAACACAGGGAAAGGCAGCAATTGGCAGGTTGGACAAAAGAACAAGACTCGGCTTGTTCTACCGAGAACACACACACACACACACACACACACCCCAGTGGGACATGCAGTGCAAGCAATACAGGATGGTGCACCACGCTAGCACATGAGAAATCCGATGTGGGCGTGCAAATCTAGAGGGGGTTGCAGAGAAGGGAATGTGGCCAGGGCTAAGGAAAACCTCTCATCATAATAAAAGCTCAGGCGAACAGGAGGGCGTAGCGTTCTAAGCATTTATGCCCCAGTAACATGCCGCACCCAGCACGGCAGGTGGCAGGTGAACCCGAAAGAGGGTCATGGCATGGGTGAGGGAAGTGGGGAAGCAGGGGACACGCCGCCCACCACCAGCGGCACAGGCAGAGGCCCAGCTGTCTGGTTACTCCACGTATTTATTGCCAGTGGTGACGTGATTGATTAACCATAAAAATCTGCAGTTTTGCAGATACAGGATTTTATGAGGAGGGAGTTTGAGGACAGTGAAATGGGACAATGCGGAGTGTCTGTGTCTGTATGAAGTCTGTGTCTGCTTAGCAGCCGCAGGCTTAGGAGAAAGCTCCCAACATGGAGGAACCTCGAGGGGGACGCACGCCCCACGGGCTCCTCACCGGAGCCGACAGCGTCCCCTCAGCTGCTGCTCAAATGACTGTTGGTGACTTCGCCTGGCCGTCAGCTTTGCAACCCCGCCAAGCCTGCCTCAGCCGATGCGTCCGTGCGCTGCTCCCCGGCGGTGCCATAGTTCAGAGCACGTGAGGGTACGGCATGGTTCTTTGGGTGCAAACAGTCAATGAAAAGTGACAATGAGCTTCCTGTAAGCTTGCCATGGAAACCTCAAGCAGAATGTGGCAGAAAATCAGAACATGAGGACATTATAGACCGACTGGACATCGCTGATACGAACAGACCCGTTCACCCCAAAGCAGCAGCGGGCACAGTCTCTCCCAGAACACAGAGCTCTCAGCGAGAGACTCGGAGACAGCCTGGAATGTTCCAAATGACGCAAGCAGTACAGCCTATCTGCCAAGAATGAATTAAATTATAAATTATAAAGCAGTAGAAGCAATAAACCGGGGGAATGCCCTAATTTGAAAATTAAACAATATATTTCTTAAAAAAAATCCATGAGTCAAAGACATCACAAGAAAAACTGGAGACTAAAAATGCAGTGGACCAGACATGTGTGCCCTGCTTAGAGCAATACTTAAGAGCCTGTAGTGGAGGGAAATGCATAGCCTCAAACGACAGGTAGAAAGCAAGAAAGATTAACACATTGGCCTCAGCTCCTGCCTTTAATTAGTGGAAGAGGAGCAAACCAAATTCAAAGTAAGCAGAAGACAAGAAATAATAAAGATTAGAGTAGGCATCAATGGAATGGAAAACAGAAATACAATAGAAAAAAATCATTGAAATGAAAAACAGGTTTTTTGAGCAGATCAATAGAATTGATAAACCTCGAGACAGAATGGTCGATGGGAAACCAGGAAGGACAAGCGATATCAGGAATGAGAAAGATGACAGCACTGAAGATTCTGCAAGTAGGCAAAGAACTCCGAGGAACCACGCGGAACAACTGCATGTCGGCAGTCTGACAGGCTGGACTTCTACCTTGACGGCCCATGTCATGAGAGACGCGAACCACTCAACCCACACAGGCAGAGCGAGGAAACCTGAGTAGTGGATTTACTGTGAAAACTTTTCCCACATAGGAAACTCCAGGCACAGACGGCTTCCCCGGTGAGTGAAAGGGAATGTGGGCGCACGAACTTCCCCAGAGAACGGGTAGAGTGAAGGCTCCCAGTTTGTCCTTGAGGAAAGCTGTGCTCCCATGCCCGTATCACAAAGACGTCTGACACAGGCTGCACCCCAGCGCCTTCATGATACGCAGGCAAACACTCGCGACAAAGCTGTAGCAAATCCAACCCAACAATGCAGGATAACACATCATATGTATCCTACAGTGACAGACTGAGTGGAAGTTTGAAAATCAGCTAGTGAGCAAAACAACATAAGAAAACCCTATCATCTCTATGCAGAAAACACTTCCACAGACTCAGTATCCATTCTTTAGTTTTTAGTGTCCTCTTTTCAGAGGCAGAGCTGGGGAAGAGAGCATCTCCCATCTGCTGGTTCGCTCCGCCCAGGCCCAAGTCAGGGGCCAGGGGCTCCGTCCGGGTCTCCCCTATGGACGACGAGAACCCAGCTGCTCGAAGCCACCGCTGCTGCCTCCCAGGGTGTTCATTAGCAGGAAGCTGGCGTCAGGAACAGGAACAAGGCTCTCCGGAGGGGGCCACGTGCATCTCAGCCCAGCTCTGGACGGCTGGGCTAAACCCACCTTCCAACGCCCCTCTGCGGAAGTTCAGCAAACCACGCGTGGAAAGCTGTTTCCTTCAACCCGACAAAGGGCACTCGTGACAAAAACGTCAGCTGATCCCACACTCACGGTGAGAGCCCGAGTGCTTGTGCACTGAGGTCAGGGACAAGGGCAGACGTCCTCTCTCGGGTCTCGGATTCCGGCCAGGGTGCGGATGGAGCCCCAGTCAACAGCAGGCGTCTGGGTTTGACATTTGCAATCAACACCATCGTCTACACAGAAAATCCAACATAATCCACAGTGAAGCTATTGGAACTCACAAATAAGCTGAATACATTTGCAAGATTCGAGGTCGATGTTCAAGAACTGTCCCTGTTACTGGCGAGTCCAATCACCCAGTGTCAGGTGGGAAGGGCTCCCTGAAGCTCCCGTGCATTCCCATGGGAGTGAAAAAGGCCGCAACCATTTGGAACGCAGTCTGGTAGTCCCTGCTTGGGAAAGTCAAACCGCAGTATGTTACCAGTGCCCCCCAAACACGCCCGCACCCCGTGTCAGTCTGCCCGGGTGCCAGTCCCGGTTCTGCACTTCGTTTGTTCTGCTAATGGACAGCCTGGAAGAGCCAGGGGTGATGGGCTGCTGGGTCCCTGCCGCCAAGTGAGAGATTCCGAGGAAGTCCCCAGCCCCTGGCGTGGGCCCTGGCCAGCCCTGGCTGCCGCAGGCATTTGAGACGTGAACCAGGGATGGGGGTTTTCTCCCCATCACCTCTGCCTTTCAGAGTAGCTGATTTTCAAAAATCCCAAAACAACAGGACAATAATTTGTTGCATTTTTCCCCATTTTTCAGGCCCATTGAAATAGTCAAGAAAAGTCCTTAGGCGAAGTGCAGCCCCAGCTTTTAGGAATTACTGGGGCCACATAAATTAAGAAACACAGTTCATTCAGTGTGAGTGACACCCATATCCTTGGGTCTCAGGTTACCTGGCCTGGTGATGTGAAGACGAAACAAATACGTTGAGCTATCTCATTCCTACAACTGCCTGTTGGCCATCTTTACTTAACCCCGCCGAGTTCTGAGGACCAAACCAGGTGTTATCAGGAGCCACATCCTCACCACACCTCAAGGAACTTGCACTGCGTGGCTTGGTGCACTGAACACAGTCAACCTTCTGCTAGTTAGCCTCTGGATGTAGATTTCTTTTTGCAAGGATACTGCGCTATTGACTGAACGGAGGGAAATCAGCAGCCGATCACCCACCGCGTGGCGACAGAAAGCGGCTACTGGCCGTGCGGAGTTCACTTCGCTTTTCCTTCTGTCCTCGCCAACCCGAGAGCGCATCTACGCGCCTCTGTTGCCCACACAGCCGTCTGCATCCACACCTACGTGCTGACGTCACAGGATAGCGCCGTCCGGACTCCAGTCTCACAGAGCAGCCCGTGAGATCAGTGCTAAATCCGCAGCTTAGCAGGGCGTTGCGTGTCTAGCCGTGTGACCTCTGAGATGGGACACGGGCCTGCCGCAGGAAACCACACTAGGATATTATTGCATAAGTAATGACTCTCTGACTGCGGTATCAAAAAGATGGATAATTTACAAAGAAAGTTGATCGATAAATAAACTGTCCCTAACCAGCCAAAGAACTGGCAGAATGACATTCCATTATCCTGTCAGGCGTATTGCAATCAAAAGCATACGCCTCCCAGGGCCCGCACCCCCACCCCCACACCGCATCTCCCGGCCGGAGCGTGCCGTGCACCCGCGCCCACATACATATTGCGTGTCAGTCGCATCAGTCACACTGTGCGGCGTGGGCCTGCCGCGTGGGACAGCTGCCTGCGGTGACAGCGCCGTGTCACTCCCGCCCCTGGCAGCCGATCCTGGGCAGACAGCGCTGTCAGAGAATCAGAGACTTCCACATGCGCGAGTGAAATTAACTTCTGGTAGTCTGGCATTTTCCGCAATCAATACTCACAGGGTCCTTGTCTCCAGGATCAAAATTCATAAATCAAAAGCAGAAAGCATGAAATAAGGTATTTGATATATCCATTAACAGAGGTGGTGGTGTCCTTCGGCCACGCCGTCTGAAGAGAACACATGTGCAGCAGAGCCGCGGGTCTGCGGCGGGCTGGGCGTGGGGCGGCTGCTGTCCCGTTTGCTCCTCTGGTGTGGCCCTTGGCTCCAGGAGACAGGGTCCAGCTGACACGGCTGCCCCAGGACACGCCCCAAGGGTGAGTGTCTGTCCTGATGGAGAATCTCCCAAAGGTTCATGGGAAATGAGCAATGTTTCCATGACTGCTTGAACTCCCCGTGTGTGGGGGGGGGCACATAGGCCAGCAGACAGGGGATCACTGGACACACGTGTGACACTGTGCATGGATGCCAGGGCCAGCGATGGAGGGCGCACTGGCTGGGTGTGCAGTGTGGATCTCAGCCCTCCGCGTTGGAGCGAGCTCGGTTGTCTGCCATGTCTCAGCGGGCAGAGAGTGAGCTGCTGAGTGCCCAGACACACTGGCGGCCTCTCGCTGACCGCGGCCCCGGACCCCACTGCCGTCGGAACTGCTTTATTGCCGCCTGCAGCCCTGCGCTCCGACCCTTCAGGAAAGGGCTGAGCTCGTGTGGAGCTGGGGGTTCCGATCCCCGTATTCCCAACGCACGTCCCAAACCTGCAGAGAATTCCCGAAGGAAACAACAAAACTGTGTCCATGCGTAAGTGAGGGCCGGCAGGCAGTGCTGGACAGAGCCCGAGCGAGGCGGGCAGGCGACGTCCTCACCCAGCCCCGGGGGCAGGAACGGACGCGAGGTCAGCCTCAGCCTATGTGTTCAGAATGCACGAAGCTGGAAGGCTCTCTCCACGGCGGCCCCAAGAAGACTACAGACTCTGTGGGTTCTGGTTACGTTTGGGTAACTGAATGCCCAGGGCTCTTTGGAGTTGTACACGTGTTTTCCTATTTCCATGGCTGATGTAAGCCATGGCCAGTGGGCTGACCGGCTCCCCATCTGTCTCCGGGCAGGGCTGGCTGCCAGGGATGCACCTGTGCGCAGGGTGACGGTGTGGGAAAGCAACGAGACTTCTTGAAGTTGTGTGAAAACGGCCACACTCTGGCGTCTTCCCTGCGTGCTGTCGGCTTGGTCAGAATTTCCGCACGCGAGGGGGCATGTGGTCTAGCCCTTAGGACGTCGGCTGGCATGGCGGCTTCCACATCGGGATCTGGGAAAACCCCTGGCTCCAGCATCTGACTCCTGGGAGCCAGCAGGTGGTGGCCCGAGTGATTGGGTCCCTGCCACTCATGCCACAGACCTGGACTGAGCTCCCAGATGCTGGCTGCAGCGCCCCGGCATCGCGGGCATTCGGGGAGTGAACCAGCAGATGGGAGCTCTGACCCGTTGTGTCGTTGCTTTCAAAAGAACAATCTACTGCGTGAACATCGTCATTTAGAACAAGAGGGCAAAGTGGCCAACGCCGGAAATCTCCTACAGGAGCAGCACAAGTTCGCAGAAAAGAAGCCTCCCGAGGACCGTGAGTGTGTGTGAACTCCTGAGCGTGCCGGTGAAGGGAGGACGGGAAGTGACAGGTGCGGGCACACCAGCGCAGGGTGGGGGCCCGGCCGCGTGGCTGCCTGAGTCAGTCCTGCTTTCCCCAGCACTTGCTCTTTCTCAGGGAGCTGAATTGTTCTGTGCGACCAGGGACACGGGATGCGCACGCGGCAGGGAGCTGGGGCAGCAGGCGTGCGCGGCTTGGGGGCGCAGGGCTGGGCGGGCGGAGCTCTCTGCACCTGCACTGCAGGTCTCCTGCGGGAGGGGCCCAACAGGCTCCCTTCCCTGCGCATGCGTCTCTGTCCTTCTTGTGAGCTCCCGTCCTCCCTGTAAAGTGAGCTTAGACACCGCGCTCGCTGCGGCATCTTCCCACTCGGCGAGGACACTGCATCCCTGTAGCCGCACGTTTCTGATGAAGGAGCAAGAAGGTGGACGGCGCTGGAGACCATGAGGAAATCTGGGTGCCGAGGCCCCGCGGCGCGGCGCGGCGCGGCCGGAGCAGGGAGTGCTCAGGGGTCGGCACACGAATGGGCAAGGCTCCCCGTTCCAGGCGTCGCTGCGAAACTCATCCTTTCTTGGCATTGACCAGATGTTACTGTAGTTGTAAGGAAGTTGTTCATACATTGGATTCTCAGGGTCACAGCGAATGCCTGCCACTTACAGCCACACGGCTCTCATGTCAACGCGATGCTAGAGCAGAGCAGAGACTCGGTGTCCTCCACCGGCACCGCTCTAAGATCACAGTGGAGCCCCCCCCCCTTTCTAACTTGTGAGGCGTCAGCCTTTTAACTCACACTACGCACTTAATGCTGAATGCTGCACTACATAGGAGAGTCCAACAACGAGAACGTAAAAGACCCAGGCCAGCAGGATACAGGCGGGGGCTGCAGACAATGATCAAAGAAATAGAAAGTTCATTTCACTAAATTTAGTAAATTTTAAAATAATCACAGATTAAAGCTATAGTGTGTGTGTGTGTATATATATATGACAATCTCCAGTTGTCTCCATTTTGTTGCTTTCATTCTCTTCCATGACTGAGTACTATTCCATCATATGCGCACGTGTGTGCATGTGTGTGCATGTGTGTGCATTGTGCGTGTGCGCGCACATGTGTATTTGTGTGTGTGCATGTGTGCGTGTGTGCATATGTGTTTGTGTGTGCATGTATGTGTGCATGTATGTGTGCATGTGTGTGTGCGTGTGTACTTGCACCACAGTCTTCACCCCCATCTGCTGACGGGCACCCGGGTAGGTCCCGAGTCTTGGCTGCTGTGGCCAAGGGAAAGCAGGTGGCTCTGTCTGGAATGTGTGCTGGCACGAGGCTGAGAAGGGCAGCGTGGAGACTCAGAAACCTGGACTGGGTCTGCCGGGACGGCCAGTCCGCGCCTGGAAATGTGTGCCAGGTGACGGAAAGCAGCTGCGGCCGCCCCGTCTCCCGCCTGCATCACCTGCAGATCCGCTCCCTGGCCGGCGGGGCTGGGGGAGGACGTCCTGGGGTCCTGGGGTCCTCAGGGGGACCAGCTGGGCTGGCCCATGCCGATCAGCACCTAAGCAGGCCTTGGAGCCGCGGGACTGAGTCTGCCTCTCTGCCTCCACTCCCTGCTCACCGTGGGACCCAGGCCCATGAGCAGCCCCCACATCAGAGGTGACATTCGTGGACCAGATGGACACTGTGGACAGCCCACGGAGCCCACAGCATGGGGGGAGCTGAGGCATCAGATAGGGGAGGGAGAGAGGCAACAGGTGGGGGCAGGAGAGGGAGGCACCAGGAGGAGGAGGGGAGAGGATGAGGAGGTAGGGGTGGGGGAGGGGGAAGCACTGGCTTGAGGTGGTGGAAGGCTTCCGTGCTGTGGGGTCCTGCAGGCTCTCAGGGTGACTGTGCACCAGTTCAGGGGGCACGGCCGCCCCACTCCCGTGCGCTGCTGGTGGCATGGGGTCCCCGGGATTTCTGCTCTCCGCAGTTCCCAGACTCCTTGGGCAGAACCCCGGAATGAAACGGTGGCGGCTGTGTGGGCGGAGGAGGGGGCCACCCGCATCTTGCCCCGTGCCCGGACTCGCCCAGAGCCCAAAGCTGACGGAGCAGCGGCCCCCGGGGCGTCCTGGGGGGACCAGGCTGGGGCACCAGCAGCCGACCCCGCTCACGGCCTTCTCGCTCTGAGACCCGGTCAGGGCCGGGGGTGGCCACGAGGAGCCCCAGATGGGGCCCGAGGCCCGCGTGCGGACGAAGAGCAAGCTTCAGGGGCACCTGGAGGCCCCTCGGGAACCGCTTGCTCTCAGACCACAAGGACCCAGCACCCAGGCCCGGAGGCGAGGCCCTGTCGAGATCCTGGTGCCGGTAGGGCTGGCTCCGCCGGGCAGTGTCCCCTGAGGGGACAGCAGGCCCCAGGCTCTGGTCTTGCCCTGAGGACTCTGGTCCCCTCCTGAGGCTCTGTGTTGGCGACTTCATCCAAAGCCGGTCACCGCCAAAGGCCCGGGTCCTGACAGTGTCCTCCGGCCTAGGGCTCCCGCATGTGAGTGTGGTGGACACAGACCGGCCGTGGAGAGCGGCGGGAGAAGCCCCCCGGCCACGCCCTCCCCGGGCGAGTGTGTCCAGGGCAATTTCTGGAGTCCACGGTGGCTTCCCAGTGAGTGGGGTGGGGTCAACCAGTCATCCCGAAGGCCCCTTAGTGGACACAGGAAGGTGAGGGCGGCCAGCGAGCGCGGCCGCGCATCCATGGCAGTGTGCATCTCCCTGAAATCCGCTTCATTATGTATTTGAGAGGCAGAGTGTCATTGGCTGCCCCCCAGGGCAATGCCCACAGTGGCTGCAATGGGGCCAGGCTGAGGCCGGGGAGTCACCCCTGGTCTCCTACATGGGGGAGCCCTGTGCTTGAAGGACTGCCAACCTGCACCCGCAGGCAGCTGAGTCGGGAGCCGCGGCCAGGACCCCACGAGGACCCCGGTAGTTCAGGGCCTGGTCCGTCCCAGCGGCTGACGACTGGGCTCTGTGCTGGCCCCTCGGACAGGGACTCGTGCACGTCCACGTGCCAGTGACGGGGCCACCAGCTTCCACATGGACGCTGAGCCCCTGTGGACACTTCGGACACGTTCCGGGCACGCTTCGCTCCTTATTGCCTCCGTAATAAACAAAAAGGACTTATTTTAATTTAATTTTTTTTCCAAACCAGACAATTGGAAGAGCTTTCGCTTCTTTTCAAAATGAAAAATACACCAAGTCTTGGTTTCCTCTTGTCGCCTCAATTTAAAAACATCACCAGGAGTCCAAGACCAAACGAAGTCAGGGACCCTTTGCTTTGACAAGTGCCGTGAAGGCAGATGTCATATCGCACAGGAGACCGCACTTCCGCCAGACGTTTGGCCGAGGCGAAACGCCTGTGGACTGCCTTGCCAGGCCGCGTGCGTGCGGCCGACGCCGGCTCCGGCTCACGTTCCTGCTGAAGCACACTTCGGGAGGCAAGAGTCGGGCTCAAGTGCTTTCACCCCGGCCACCCACCTGGGGACCTGGACTGAACTCTGCACTCCTGGCTCCGGCCTGGCCCAGCCCTGGCTATTGTGGTCAGCATTTGGGGACTGAACCAGTGGAAGGAAACTCTCTGTTTCTCTACTTCTCAAATTAAATCGTAATAATAATAATAATAAGCAATGCATTTGACACCCTGCTAGAGACGCTTGCACATTGACATCAGAGGCTCCTGCACAAATAGAAAACGTGTATTTTTGTTATGGGGATCCACACGACCATGTAACGGCTCCAAACTGCTGTTTAAGAGCCTCACCAGGTAGCTCCAGGTGACCACACCAGCACAGCCACCGTGCACTACTGGCGCCCGTCAGATAACAGACCTTGTGTCACGTGCCGGAAGTCTGCAGCGTGCAGCCGGCTCCTCTCACCCCGGAAGGGAGGGAGGCCGCGCGTTCGCACCCAGCCGGCGTCCTTAGGAGCAGCCGAGCTACTGACCTGCCTCCCCGGGATATGACGGCCCCTTAATATCTCTGCCTCATGCATCGCCTGTCCGTCAATCTGAGCGGATGCTTGGATACTTTCTGCTCCTAATTACAAAGGCAGCCAATAATTGGAGCGGTTTTTTTCCTATGGATCCTCTGTCGTCGCGCGTGTCAATAGCCGTGGCTTCCCAAGAGCCCTGACGTGCTGTGGTGGGTGCCCTTGAGAAAGATTTTGCTGTTATTTAAATCCAGTAAAGTTTTCCTACTCTCGGCCTTTATTCTGTTCGTCTGCTCCCTCCTCCCTGTGGCCAGAATGTCTATTTCCTTCTGAGAAATCCCAGCTATTTGATAAGAAAATATTCACTAATGCACAGATTTTCCTGTTAAATAGTGGACAAGTGCATTCTAGGTTTCCAACACCTAGCAAGAGCTTACTGTAGATCAGCTCGTAGCAGGGGCAGCTGTCCTTCGCTTGCTTTACGATGAAGGGATGGGAAACCAGTCTGGAAAGGACCCTGCCGGAAGTCCACGGAAAGACGCAGCAGGACAGCAGGAAGAATCCGGCTTGGCCAGGCCTCAGGCGAGCCCCTTCCTGGGGTCCAGGGCCAACGCTGCTCCCATCAGGGAAACCACAGCCGGTGCCGTGGCGTAGCCGGTAAAGCCGCTGCCTGCAGCACCGGCATCCCGTGCGGCCACTGAGCCAAGGCCCGGCTGCTGCACGTCTGACCCAGCTCGCTGCTGATGAACACGCGAAGGCAGTGGAGGACGACCCAAGTGCTTGGGCCCTGCTCCCGTGTGGGAGGCCTGGAAGAAGCTCCTGGCTCCTGGCTTCAGATCGGAGCAGCTCTGGCCATGGAGGCCAACTGGAGAATGAACCAGAGGATGGAAGACCTCTCTCTCTCTCTCTCTCTCTCTCTCTCTCTCTCCCCCTCTGTGTGTGTGTGTGTGTGTGTTTGTGTGTGTGTGTGAGACTCTGCCTCTCTGTAACTCTGCCTTTCAAATAAATAAGTCTTTTTTTTTTAAAAAAAAGAAAAGAACAAACTGGAACAACCAACACGCATGGGATGGTTACATAGGAGAGGCGTTGTCTTTTCACGGCTGGAGACAAAGGTAGAAGCTGTAAGCAAAGGCTCTTCTTTGTCGGTGTACACCCAGCTGTCCACCTGCAGCCTGTCGGAAGCCCGTCCCCCTCCTCTCCTGTTTACGCTCAGAGTGGATGCCGGTGGTCCTACCCTGTTATAGCTGGAGGTAAGCCACCTTGTTTTTACATGGAGGACAGCTGAGCTCTGCCTCCCGTGTAGTGAGTCCCTCCCTTCCTCCAGGCTTCTGCTGACGCGGCGCACAGCCTTCCTGTCCCTCAGCTGGGGGGCTTCTTCCTTCCCCTCGGGACGCGCATGCCTGGCACACGCCCTGAGGCCCGCAGGAAAGCAGTGCCGTGAACACACACACGGCCTGCGTGTGCAAAGCCCAGCCTTCCAAGGAGCTCCCGTCACAGACAGACCGACTGGCGCTGGCCCCACGCGCTCCTCCCGGCCAGGCGGGGCTCAGGGAAGAAGCAGCAGCAGGTTTGGGGGCCCCTGGGCTCTTAGCCCATAGGCCAAGCTCCACCTGACACAGAGTCAGTGACATTGCACAGGGTTTCCCAGCCAGGCAGGAGAGGGACAGGGACTGCACACCTTGGGGTGTGTCTGGCTCCTCCCACCCCCAGACGGGGTCAGAGGGAATCTCACATTAGGTTGACTCCATGGGTTCAAAAATAGGGGGAGGGGCATTAAACACCGGCCGACTCCCATATTTCCGCAGAAAGCAGTGCACCTGCTGGAGGAGGGTTGGTCAGCACCCATTCTCAGCTCTGAGGGTCCAGGGGCCACACCCTGAGGGTCTGGGGGCTGCACCAGGCTGCTTGCGGGGCTGAGGGTTCTCACTCACTGCCCACAGACGTGGTGGAAACGGTCTGCTCTCAGGCCCGCCACTTGGTCCAGACACCACAGGGACAGCGGTGGCACACAGGGCCTGTGCTGTCGGTGGGTGCTCGGAGGTAGGGCAGTGGGGCTGCAGACCACCTGTGCTGCCATGTAGCCCAGCACGCGCCCCTGTGTGCACATACACAGACACGCAGAAGGACACGCACACGTATGTGGGGCGGGCACACGCAGTGGGAGGATGAAGCTGTAGCAAGTTGGTGGGTGCCACAATTTAGATGAGAACAAGAAATATGAAGGTGGTTTCAAGAAAGTGTGAAGAGACACACAACGTAACATTTAGTTTGAAAGACAGGAAAAAGACAGACAAATCACTTGCGCTTCGTAAGCAGTGGTCACTTACAACTGCACTGAGATGTGACCGCTGGCTCCCTGCGTGCTATTTGGGAAGAGATGCTAAGACACCGCTCAGCCACGAGGTGCCCGCGGCTGCCTCTGGCGAGAGCTAGACCCAGCCCTGCAGCCCACACGGGGCGCACAGTGGGGCTCCGTGCTGGGAGCTCTGCCTCCGTGTCTCAGGGCACCGTGCGCCAGCACACTCCTGCTCCTTTTCCCGGTCTCTACAATCCTGCTCCTCTTCCGGGCTTCTTAGTAAATCTGCTCCTGGCTTCAGCCCGTTAACAGCTGCCATGCTTACATCTCGACCTGGGGGCCCGGCCTGCAGGAGGGCCGAGCGGCAGGTGCAGTAGTCGTGGTTAACAGCTGTAGCACTGAGCGACTGTGGAGCCCAGCACGGGGGTGGGGTGGTGGCCAGGACCGTCCACGTGGGCAGGAGGACCCTGGACCTTCCAACGCTGCACACTGTAGCACCCTTGACCCAGAGGGCGACGCTGTGGTCCATTTCCTGCTGGAACTGGAAGCTCTCCTTACCGTTTATGGGTGTGTGCAAGTTCATTGCCTTCGGGAGCCTCAGACGCGCGGGATAGGTCAGATCAGATCAAAGGGGACACTTGTTTCGCAAGCACTGGAGAAGCCTGGGCAGACACCCTTAGTGTGCAGATTCGTCCCAAACGCTGCTGAGACTCTGGGCGGCCTGTTCCCTTCCTGTGGACAAAAGGCGCCCAGGTTGCAGCAGCCTCTAGCTGTGCAGCTCAGTGGAGCCCTGGCCGGGCGGAGGAACGCGGCAGAGGCTCCCCCTCGGGGGCAGCCACCCACGCAGGAGGTTTGGGATGTGTGGAGCTTCCCAGTGTCCATCCGTCCATCATGCCCCCTTTCCGTGTTCAGCCTCCGTTCTCCCACACCTGTAACTTGGAGGGATGTGGGGGACTGAGTGGTGAGCACTGTTGGGTCACCCCAGCTCCTGATTCAGATCGGCCCCAGGAATCCGTCCAGCATGTCCTGGGGAGCGCGCCGTGTCTGCTCGGTTGCGGCAGGAAGTGTTGTCTCGCTCACCCACTCAGCCTCCATCTTTCAACGCTCACTGAGCTGGCGAGAGGAACCAGCCATGCGTGAAGCCCAGTGTGCCCTCGTCGGGTTTGCGAGGTCCCTTCCTTCAAGATGAGAGCCGCCCCTGGATGGCTTCCACGTCGGCTTTGATTCTCATGGAACCTGGCGGACAGGTGGCTCTTCTGGGCGACTGTTGTCTCCATTGTCACATGGTGAGCCGTGCCTCGGAGGAGCAGGGCACGCGCTCAGCTTGGCAAGGAGGGAATTCATTGCTGAATCACAATGCGATTTCTATGGAACTGCATGTGACTGTGAGATTAGTAATGAATGAATTAATCAAGATTAATTTTATTATCATGCACACCAAAGGTGTAATGATGATTGGCTGCTTGCTCTTGAGAGCCGCCATGTGCACATTCCCATTTCTGCTGAACCCCTGGCTGCTGGCGCACATTTGAGGGAGTCTGTTTCAGATAACTCCGCGCATTGCGCGGGCGAATTTCCGCAGGACCATCTCCTTTAGGAATTAATTTCCTTGCTGGCTTTGCCATCCCTGGAGGGCGTCCCCAGCTAATGAATTGTTGAGAAAATATATGAATTTTGTATTTGGAAAGCAGAGACTGGGGTGCGAGGAAGGGTTCTCGCGGTGATATTCCTCTCGGTCAATTAGCACGACGCAGCTCAGACAACGAAGGCAGAAAGAAAGGAGGTGGCGTCCGGGAACAGCCAGGGCGCGCGGGGGCCGGCGAGCTCCTGGCCTGCTTGTCTTTCAGCATCATTTAAATTCAACAGGCTCGGGCCTGAAACCTGGCACGGCACCCGGGTTGCGGTGCGTGGTGGCGCTGTTACCCAGAGGGACAATCGTGCGGGTCTCCTGAGCCAAAAGTGAGGCTGTGGAGAAGGCAGAGAGGGCACCGGCGCCATCGTGGGAGGCGCAATGGTAGTTCCTGAACCAAGCAGTGCCGGCTCATTTCCGGTGACGCTGCGCCTGCCTCTCGCCTGCGCCGGCGGGCAGCACCGTCTCTGTGCTGGGCTGACTCCGCTCCCGGGGGTGGCTGGTCCACCCACCCCTCTGCAGTGTCGCCCCGGGACCCAGGGGACGCCTTCCCTGGGGCCACCGACGCCCCTCAGCAGGGCTGTGTTGCTCCCTTCCGCCCTGCTGTCATCAGCTATTCCCCAATCTTTTTTTTTTTTCCACCGAATAAGAAATTTAACCAGCAAAAAGCAAAAAGGCCCTGGTTTAATGGGAAAACAGATAACAGTGAATCCGCTTCTCCCCCACACAGCGAACGTTGAAGCAGCCACAGATCATTAAAACCAGCAGCACAGCGTCCCCACCCACCGTGTGACAGAGGCAGGAAAGAGCCTTGCCGAACGCTTCTGGACGGTGCGCTGCCCTCTCCCCTGGACTGCCCTGTGCGCCTGCAGGAGCTCCACCCCCCCCCCCCCCCGGAGGGCGAGATGCCCCGCCCTCAGCGCCCGTCCGCCTCTGAGCCCTCACGGGAACAGGTGTCTCAGCCTCTGTCTGTCTGTCCCACGCCCAGCTGCGCTCCCTCGTGCTGGGGCACAGGCCGGTGGGGACAGCACCCTGTGTCCCTCACCCTGGTCGTGGCCGGCAGCCACACCCGGGAGCCAGGCCCTGAGGGCACAGCGAGGAACGCTCTGGGGCCTCTGTGGTGGCACGGCTCAGTCCTGGCAGACTCCTGGGCTCTGGGCGCTCAGCTTCTGAAAAAGGCCGCCCAGCGCTCCCGACACCTCCCCAAGTCGGTGGTGTTCCTTTGCCGAGAGTTAAGTTGTTTGGCTCTAAGTTTCCGCCACAGTTAGCACTCTGACGTCCTAGCACATCCTCCATCGTCTCCTCTCAGCAGCGCTGCCATCTGATTGCTTCAATTACGCTGCTCATCTGGAATGTGCCAGGACTCCGGCCCACGTCCACATGTCGCCTGCAAAGCAGGCGGCGAAAAACACAGACTCCCGTGAGCACTGCCCGGCCCCGGGGAGGGTGTGCTCTCCAGCCGGATCTGGTGGATGCGTGCCGGGACGCTAGGAAGCCCCAAGCCAGGTCTCAACTCCTGCCGCCGCACCTGCTCCCCTGTGGGTCCCCAACAACTGAACACACACGCCTAGGGCCATTCGCGAGCCATCCGCAGTGGCCAGCTTAAAGCTAGGGGCTGGCGATGTGGCGCAGTGGGTTAAGCCGCCATCTTAGATGCCGCCAGGTTCCCCAGGGCACCGATTGAAGACCTGGCTGCTCCACTTCCGATCCAGCTCCCTGCTGTTGCGCCTAGGGGAGCAGAAGAAGACGGCCCAAGTGCTTGGGCCCCTGCACCCACATGGGAGACCTGGAGGAAGCTCCTGGCTTCAGACTGGCCCAGCTCTGGCTATTGTGGCCATTTAGGGTGTGAACCAGTGGGTGGAAGATTTCTCTCTCTCTTTCTTTCTGTGTCACTCCCTCTCTCTGTAAACTCTGCCTTTCAAGTAGATTTTAAAAAAATCTTTAAAACACAGGTAGCCTGCAGGACATTAGGTGAATTCCCAGTCCCACCTGCATTCGTCAGCTTGCTGTGGGCAGTCGAGCCGCCCGCCAGGTCTAGGCCGTTCCGGCTCCTTGTCACGTTTCCCCGGCGCACACACAGCTTTGCGTCTCGTCTGCCCTGTGTCCAGCGAGAGCAGCACTCCGCCCAGATGTCCTGTTGTTCCTGCTGCGTCTGCAAAGGGTGCTGGTGGCAAGGGTGCTCCAGAGCAGGGCTGCACCAAGTTGTCTTTTTGCAAAGCTGGGGATTCGGTCACTGGGAGAGAGAGAGAGAGAGAGGCGAGGGGTTGGACATTGCTGCTCTTAAGGTGCATGAGAGAGAACGAGAGGCGTTGCAGGTGACAGGAAGGCGGCCAGCCCCGGGGTCAGATCCGGGTGCCCCACTGCCTTCCAGGAGGGGCTGGGAGAGACAGTCACCCCTCACCGCGGCCCCGCCCCCGCCCCCGAGGCTCAGCTCTGCTAAATCTCGCCCATGCTGAAGCTCACTCCTACAGGTACCCGCGGTCCTCCACCACGGGTTCTGCAGAGCTGGGAAGAAAAGCGACTGACGTTCTAATTGGAGCACTGGGCACGAACCCGCCAGGGCCGCTTCTGCGGAATTGTGACTCCTCATTAAGGTGGGCCTGAGGGCTGAGTAATAGGGCCTGTCACCCTCGGAATCAGCCGGCTCAGAGCACCGTCGTCACAGTCTACAAACAGCTTTCCAGCAACTTAGCGGCAGTCTCAGCTCTGGAGACGAGGTGTGCATTGCAGAACTGACAACCACAAGTTAGGATGGATTGCACTGGCCCGAGCAGCTCCCCACCCCACGTAGCTCACAAGCACCGATTAGACTAGTCTACCCCAGCCCGAGCAGCTCAGACCACGGGGTTAGGGCCGTCTCCACCAGCCCGAGCAGCTCAGACCACGGGGTTAGGGCCGTCTCCACCAGCCCGAGCAGCTCAGACCACGGGGTTAGGGCCGTCTCCACCAGCCCGAGCAGCTCAGACCACGGGGTTAGGGCCGTCTCCACCAGCCCGAGCAGCTCACAGCCATGGAGCTACAACAGTGTTCAGGCCGTGCAGGGCAGCGCTCTCCACAGGGGCCTCAGGTGCTCACCCTCCGTGGTCTTGGTGTGTTGTGTCTGCCTGGAGACCCTCTTTAAGGTTAAATACCACGCGATTTAAAGGAAATACGGCAAAAGTACAAAAACCACACCAAGGAAAGTCCAAACACTCTAGAAACAGACCCAGAGGGGCCTCTCTTCACCACGCAGATGAACCAGCAGGCGAATTTAAAATTCAGCCGAGGGTAAGGAAGACATCGTGGGCGCGAGACGGACGGGGCCACTGAACCCTGCTCACCACGAGCTCATGGAGGGTGCCGGGTTTGGACCCAGCCCAGCGGGTTCTCCCACAGAGGCACTGCTGGGTGGGAGAGAGGGTCCGCAGCCACGCCCACTCCAGAGCAGGCTGTGCAGGATGAGGCCTTGCAGCCCCGCCCTCGCTCCTGGGACCCTGCGTGGGCTGGCCCCGGGGGGATGCTGGGTGCTGTCAGTGTTGGGGCAAGTGTCCGGTCCTGAGAGCCCTCCAGAGCAGAGCCATGGGTCGGGCTGGGCCCATGAGCGGAGCTTCAGGGAGATCATGGAGCCCCCTTGGCCTAGGCTGACGGGGTCCCAGTGCAGTGCGGGAACCTGGAGGTGCTGGGGCCAGGCCAGCCCAGACTCCCACGGGGCCCGGGGAACGGACGCTTGGAGACCCACTTGCCGGATATCCGTGCACTACAGTCACGTGTTGAGATTTTAAGAAACATCAAGGCCTCTGCGTTTCACTAAGCACCTCCATGCCGCCCGGGGTGTGGTCCTCCCCAGGCTGCAGGCGCAGGGGCTGTGGGGTGCAAACTCCCTGTGTGAGGAACCCCCGGCCGGCAGTGGTGCCGGCAGTTAATGCACCGAGCATGGTAAACACTCACCAGGAAGGCTCGGCTGGGGCAGGGACGGGCCTGCTGGGCCTGCGGCACAGGCTGGCCTCTGGCCGGGGGCCTGGGTTTCCGCTGTCCGGTGCTGGGCCGAGGACGTGCGCTTGCGGAGGCTCCAGGCGGCTCACTCCCTGCTGCCCGGAACCCTCCTGCAGGGAGACCAGGCCTGGACCACGCCTGGACCCTGGCCCTGCGGCTGGCTGTCTGATCTGACTCCGCAGGACGCTCCGGCCGCAGCAGGGTTGTCAGGGTGCCTGCTGGGCGGTGGGCACACAGGAGGAGCGTTTCTCTGTGTATGCCTGTTCCTGAGGGGGGCGGAGGGCTGTCCCCTGCCTGCCCCTGCTCAGCCCCAGCCCTGCCCCAGCCCTGCCTTGGCCCCTGCCTCACATTCTTATTTCTGTGAAAATTATCTTCAGTCAAATCAGGAGACATCTGACCAAGTGTGTTTTACACAAGCTGATAGACCCCTTGGTCACTGGAAACCAAAAGCCATTCAGCCTGCAGAGAATGAGCGCAGAGTCTGGGAAACAAAAGTCTTATGTGCATTTTAATATAAAAGATTGGTAAGGAAATTAAAAGTATTTAGACCTGATATTTATTTTTAAGTACCTTCCATGTTCTCTTATCTTTTAAAGATTTATTGATTGATTCGAAAGGGAAAGTCACAGAAAGGGGTCATAGGCAGGTGAGGGGTCACGGCAGGTGGGGGGTCCCAGGCAGGTGGGGGGTCGCAGGCAGGTGGGGGGTCATGGCAGGTGAGGGGTCACGGCAGGTGAGGGGTCACAGGCAGGTGAGGGGTCATAGGCAGGTGGGGGGGTCACAGGCAGGTGGGGGGGTCGCAGGCAGGTGGGGGGTCATAGGCAGGTGGGGGGGTCACGGCAGGTGAGGGGTCACAGGCAGGTTGGGGGTCATAGGCAGGTGGGGGGTCACAGGCAGGTGGGGGTCACAGGCAGGTAGGGGGTCGCAGGCAGGTGAGGGGTCATGGCAGGTGAGGGGTCATGGCAGGTGGGGGGTCACAGGCAGGTGGGGGGGTCACAGGCAGGTGAGGGGTCATGGCAGGTGGGTCACAGGCAGGTGTGGGGTCTCAGGCAGGTGTGGGGTCACAGGCAGGTGGGGAGCTCACTGCTCTGGTGGCTTGGGCCCGTGTGAAGGGATTCCCTCCAGGGACACGTGGTCCACTTCTAGGTCAGATTACCCCAGGGCAGTCCTAACAAGTGGCCTCGACACAGGGGCTCGATAAAGAATGAAACCTGGGAAATTCACAGCAGAACGCCTTGTTCCAGGATGATCGGCTTACGGAGGATTGCGGTGCACACAGCCAGAGTGAGGAAGCCCGGGGTGAAGCCACGCGGGCAGGTGAGGACTGATCGGCAGAGCTGCGAGCCACGCACATCCCTGCTCGACCGGGAAATGCACTGTGCCCTAATCTCTGAGCAGCGTAACTTCAAGCGTTATGAACCATCACTTATTGATTGGCTTAAGTGCCCCTCTTGTGGGGTGATATCCAGGCACCATTCTATCTGCTCACCAAGCCTCACACAAGGCAAATGTGTGTAAGATGCGCTCTTTATTTTTATGCAACCGGATGAAGCAGCGTGCGCAGGGCAGAAATTGCACACGGTCGACGTGGCTTCGGCTCGCGCGTCAGTGCAGTGCAGATGGAGTTCGCGAGGCTGCAGCGGCATTAGCGCTGACAGCTTTTAAGGAGCACCGTGCGCGTGACCCCGGCTTTGTTCATCGCTGCCATTTGGAAATGAAGGCTCCTTGATGGAGGTAATGCATTTCTCCAGGGAGAGGACACGCGACTCCGCTGTAATTCGAGTATGATTTCTAATTGATTAATTTCTAATTGATTCATTGCCTTCCACGGAGCCCTCCCCGTGTGAAGGTTGCCCGCGGTCAGGAGGAGAAAAGCGCTCATGGCCGCACTGTCGGGTCCCGGCGTGGTGATGGTGGCAGGCGTGGCGGGCGACGGCCAGGGGCTCTCGGCACAATTGCAGAACTTTATAGGCAAATGCAAAATAAAGTAACTATAGGGGCACAAGACACGAAACTGGAGCCCCAGCCCCGAGGCCGGGTGGGACTGGAGGAGGAAGGCAGGCTTGTTCCCAGCTGGCGTGGGGCACATCGAGAGCGTGGGGGTGGCTCTCCCACCGGCTCTCAGGGGCCCAGCGCGTCACCAGCCCACTCGGCACCTCGCCTGCCTCAGCCCACACCGCAGCTCAGCGTGCAAGGCCCGCTGGCCTCCTCCCAGGCTCTCTCCTGTCTGGGGCCCACAAGCTGGTTAGGCTGCAACCAAGGCTTGGGAGAGAAATGCGAGTGTTGTCTGGGAGCTGTCAAGTGCGGCTCCCTAGACACCAGGAGCGGGGGGGGGGGGGGGGGGCACAAGGGACAAGGCTCCACACCCACCCCGGGGGGGGGGGGGCACAAGGGACAAGGCTCCACCCCCACCCCGGGGGGGCACAAGGGACAAGGCTCCACCCCCGCCCCCGGGGGGCACAAGGGACAAGGCTCCACACCCTGGCCCCGTGTGGCCATCAGGAGCCCACAGCAGGTGAGGCTGATCTGCAGGTGCTCCGGCCCGGGCGGGGGCAGGGCCATCGCCGACCGCGCCAGGCCCAGGGTTGGAATAGTGAGCGCCTGACCTCTGGGGCAGGGGGACGTCACAGCTCCCCCACCCAGCCCGAGGCTGGAATGACAGCGGTGGCAGTGAGTGGTACTGAGGGTTACAGTTGAATTTGTAGAAATTCAATTTCCCTAGGAGCGTTTCATCCACTTGGATCTCCTTTAGCTCAGGGGCAAAACCACTGCAAAGCAGAATGAGGAAAGTTATTCGGCAGCCCCTCTCTTTCTACCGAGTGGTAACCGACGACCGTGCCGCCCGGGGTCAGCGCCACCGCCGGCATCCGCGCGCTCTCCAAGGACTTTAAAACACGTTTCTTGGTTCCAGAGTGGCCCCTGCTGAGCAGGTATCAGCCGTGGCAGTGGGGACGCCTGCATCTCCTATCAGAGAGAGCTTGGGTTTGGCCCCGGCTCTGCTCCGGCTCCAGCCTGCTGCCTGTGCACACCCTGGGAGGCAGCAGGTGACGGCTCAGGACGTGGAGCCCTGCCCCCACAGGGGAGGCCCTGGCCCACTTTTGGCTGTTGTGGATATGGGAGGAATGGCTCTCTCCGCCTCCCAAGTGAATAAAACCAAGAGGTAAATCAATCTTCTTACAAAGTTGGCATCTCTTGCATGATAATCGGTCACAAAATCAGGAAATACACTATGCTATATGAATCTTGATCATTTATGTAGTGTTGGCAGGATTTTTGATGTAAAAGTTATTTTATGTGGTGTAGGAAGTTTTGGAAATGATGGTAACTTTCGGCGTGAAGGCTCGGACGTATGAGGAGGTCGCAGTGGAAGATTCTCTCTTTTCTCTATCTCTCTCTCTCTCTCTTTCTCTCTCTCTCTGCTCCTCACCCTGACCGTCTCTCATTCAAACAACTGTTCACCTGGAAGCTCAGAGCTGGGAAACCCCCGCCCACCGCTCATGGCCGAGGGCGGAGCTGGACGTGGGAGCACCCTCGCAGGCCCCGCCCTCCTCTCCCCGCACCTGGACCCTCACGTGTTCGGCACCTCCTGGGTCCCTCCCACTCACGCCCTGCAGCCACAGGCCACGTTTCCGTCCAGTCATGGCCCTGAGGTTATTGCAAAGTGATACTGCGCAATCCCTGTGACAGCCATGCAGCCAGGTCAAGGCGTTTTATAATGGAGGCCCCGGGCCCCCAAAGCTCTATCCCAGCCCACAGAGGGAGGGACACAAACAGCAGACTCAGGCTCACGTGCGAGCTTGCAAAGTCTCTGCGCCCACGCAGCGGCCCCTAGTCGTCTGGACTGGACATGAGGAAGGGGTTAGGGGAACATGAGTGTGCAGACGAGGGGGCAACGGCCACTCAGAGACCTCACCTGTGTCCCAGGGCGGCTCAGGTGTCAGCCGGGACCAAAGAAAGATGGATGAGCCTGGCGGTGCGTGCTGTGCCTCACTGGGCCCCATCTCAATAGGAGCCAGGGCAGTGAGGGGCTGAACGCAACACAGCAGGGTCGCCCACCATGGAGGAGAGCGCGGGGGCACCCGGCCTGCGTGAGGGCGCTGTCTGAGGTCCCAGGGGGAGAAGCGGGTGCCGAAGCCCGTCCCGCACTGCGCTGCGAGGCTCAGGGGCAGGACGGCCACACGTGTCTCATAAGGACGCTACCGAAAAGCTCAAGGAAAAACGGGATTCAGAGTTTGTTTTGGTGCCAAACATTTTTAAAGCCACACAGGGATCTGTGGACTTCTGAAGTGGCCGCACGTTCCGGGTTGTTCCAGGCCTCCCTCCTACAGAGCAGCTCAGCGCTGTCCCCGGTGGGACAGGACGCCTTCTGAGTGACTCTCACACACACAGGCTCTGCAGGGTCTCACCGACGTCCAGGGGCCTGTGCAAGGGACTCAGTGACCTGGGAGGGAATGAATGAAGTCCGTTGGCCCGCCGGGGTCCGGAAAGCCGAGTTCAGAACCCAGGGCCTTTGGGGGTGGGCCTGCACCTCCTTAATTAGAAAGTCATCAGGCCCCATTATGCGTGTGTGTATCTCTGGGAAGCTAATTGGACTAGCACAAGTCATTTAGGACTTTTCATAAGCAAAACCGCTTTTAGCTTTCCCATCAACTCCCACGGAGCTCTTCTGGGGGACCAGCAGCCAGGCCAGCTGCTGGCAGGCAGGCAGCCACAGGGGCCGCTCCTTGGGTCCTGCGGGCCACATGATGTTGGTCCCTCGTCACGCATGGACGCCGGGCAGGGAACGCAGGTGCCCGGGGACACAGAACAATGGCTCCTGAGCTCCTGTTTGGCCTTGAGCTCCCCCCACACAGGAGTGAAGCAGACACCTTTGTGTCGCCAAGAGAAAACCGGTACTGAAACCAGCTCTTTAGTTCACTCCCCAAATGGCCACGACAGCCAGGGCTGGGCCAGGCTGAAGCCAGGAGCCTGGAGCTCCATCCGGGTCTCCCGTGTGGGCACAGGGGCCCGAGCACTGGGCCATCTTCCACTGCTTTCCTGGAACATCAGCAGGGGGCTGGATCAGACGTGGAGCAGCCGGGACTCAAACGGTGCCCGTATGGGACGCTGTTACTCTAAGCCGGGGCCATGGAGTTCGTGAGAATTCACACCTCCCTGTCCAGGTTCACACCCGTGGCCTCCGCGCCGCACAGGGGCCTGACCAGTGCTGAGGGTGAGCGGCACCCTTCCCAGGAAGCCTCTCACAGGACGCAGAAGGAAACCCGAGGTTGCCAGCGGCTACTTCCATCTTTAGCGCCCTGCAGAGAGCACTATTAAATTCATTCCTTTCAGCTAAGGAGTCTTTCCTGGTAAAATGCAGGCATCCTAGGAAGCCGCCTACACTCAGCACTTACCAGCGACTAAGGCCTCATCAGCAATCAGTCTATCAGATGCAGGGCTCCCTCCCAGGCCTGGAGCTGGCTGGGTCTGGGTCACCCAGAGCGGAGGCGGGGCTGCCAGCGGTCAGAGAGGAAGCTTCCGGGGCCCTCAGGCTTCCCTCCCACGGGGGTGCTGGCCCGAGTGGAATCCCTCCTGCTCAGGCCACCCAGGGACACCTGGGACCTGGGCGTCCTTCCCTCTGCGCCTCTGCTCCCAACCCCGCCTGAGAGAGGGCAGCCCCTGTGCTGCAGCCCTGCCCCTGGCCCAGGACTGCCATCCCCAGCGTGCGGGCAGCCTCCGGAGGCCTCCGTCCCTGGCGGCCCAAGAACATGAATGGCCGCCCTGCGGGCTCCTGCCGTGGGGTGGGTCTGCAGCGCGCGTGGGGCGGCAGGGCCCACGGACGGACGAGAGCTGGCCACCCGGCACAGACAGGCACCTGGGTATGTAGCAAGGGAGTTGTGGGCCTCCCACAACCTGCAGCCTGGGGCTGGGCGGCCAGGGCGTCTGAGGCCTCATTCGCCGCCTCACCTGTCAGTCACCTTTGTGGGGGGTGCGTTGTCACCAGGGGTGGATTTGGGGAGAATGCAGCCCTAAGGACATTTGTAGGACTAGGCTTTTGCGTTGCAAACGTGTGAGACGCTTCATAGCCTTTGTGGAAAACAGAATTGAAGATCGGTTCACTTTGGGGCAAAGACATTCTCAAATCCGTGCATAATTTATTTTTTTCTAATAATACACATTTTCGAGAATTTTTGGACCACTCTCTCATATGCATAGATTTCGATTTTTTTGAACAAAAATCAGTGTTGAATTCTGATTTTCATGAACTTGGTGCACCTCATATGGTCTCCAAATTGAAAGTCGCTCTCTCATAGTCTGTTTCATTTTAAACCTAAAGTATGATACTAACAAATCACTGTAGAGAGGCAGTCTACTTCTTTTTGTTTCCTCCTAAGAAAATAAGAATGATCAGAGCTTAGAAAGAAGAACTGCTGTGTGATTCATACAAGGCTACCAATTTTGGGTTCAGTTCAGCCACGTTTAAAGTCCTCGCTATAGGCCTGAATGATGGAAAGAATCAGAGCCAAAAGGCAGTCTAACGCCTCCAGTATTTTTCTATCCGTTAAGCAGTGTGCTCAATCTATGGGAGGACCAAGATTTTAATTACACACTTCATAAAATCGGCTAACCTTGCATGGGAGCTTAAGTGACAGCAGGACGCTATTTACAGGACAAAACAACAATCACAGACAGCGGCTCAAAGCAGAGAATCCGGTCAGATGTGGACCATCCCGGGCACGGAGAAGCAGACAACGCACGTCTTCAGAGCAAGATCGAAGAGGAGGGTGGCCTTCAGCACCACAGCGTCTCTCGGACCTGTTTCCTCGCTGAAAGTTGGGGAGACCCTCCTGGTGGTGAGGTTGGGGAGACCCTCCTGGAGGTGAGGTTGGGGAGGCCCTCCTGGCGGTGAGGCTGGGGAGACCCTCCTGGCGGTGAGGCTGGGGAGACCCTCCTGGCGGTGAGGTTGGGGAGGCTCTTCCCACGGTGAGGTTGGCCTGCACATACCCCGGCTCCTGGGTTCCTACAGCGAAGCCTCCTTCAGCACCTACCGTGTGGGGCAGGCACCCTGGGGCCGAGCCCTGGTCCCTGAGGAAGAATGAAACCGACCAAGGAGCGGGGGGGAAGGCCTTGCCCCCGTCACCCCTGAGGTCCCGGCGTGGCCCCCATGTTGTGAGAGATCACAGATGGCGCGGATGGCCGAGCCCTGAATTCCTCAGCCCCTCCCCATCTACCCAGTGCAGCTGGGCCCCTGCCCCCACGTGGGAGCCCCGGGATCAAGTCCCTGGCTCCCAGGTTTGGCTCCAGCCTCTGCAGGCATCTGGGGAGTAACCAGTGCTTAAGAGTTCTGTCTCTTTTTTTTTTTTTTTTAAGACTGCTTTTCTCCACAAGTAATATGGCTGCCTCATTGCGTCACTGGGCCACGGTCGTACTGAGATGGAGAAGAATCCCACCGTCTGAACGCCCTGCTCCTTGGTGCAGGCGTCTGAAGTTGAGTCCCTGCCCCTGCCCCTGTGCACACAGGCCCCAGCCCCGCCCAGTGTGCCAGCGGCCCCCCCCCCAGGCTCCTGGTGACTGCTTCCTCTTGATGCCAGCGATTCGCCCGCCTGCTGCACGGCTGGACCTTAATGAGACAATTCCACGCTGCTGGGTGTGGGGTGGGGCTAGGCCCCGTCTACACCGCAGTCAAGTGAAGCCGGCGATAAACATGTTTAAATAGAGTTGCTGCTCTCAGGTTCACTGAGCAGGGACACGTTTTATTTTTGTTAAGACAGAAAATGGTGTTAAATTGGTTTATTTATATAGGTTGGGGCCAGCGTGGAGTCGCCTCCTTGGACCAGCTCCCCCTGCGAGGCAAGAGCAGAGTGAGGAGTCTGCTCTACATGGTGGGGGGGGGGGGCGTCCCCTGGGGGACCTCGCTGTCTTCATCTCCTTCAGACACCTTCGTGCAGAGAAGGGAAGCTCCGGATGCTATGCTGACCACAGCGAGCCTTTGTCCAGCGTGGTCAGAGCTGTGCTTGGTGAGACACACAGCTCACCCACCCTGCAGCCGTGTGTGCAGTGGGAGCCCAAGGGCTCCGCCCCGCAGCCCTGTGTGCAGTGGGAGCCCAAGGGCTCCGCCTCGCAGCCATGTGGAAGAAGCAGGTGCAGCGAGACTAGGAGACACAGCGCTGTTTTCAAATGAATGGAAACAGGGCGTAACCGCTGTTTCAGGAAAGGCAACCTCTCGCCCTGGACAAGTGCGCAGGGGCACAGAGCTGTGCCTGGGGGGGCTTGGAACCCAAGTGCAGCAGGCGGCTTCCTGGCAGGGGGGGCCTGGGGGCTTCTGTCTGCCTGCTGTGCTGCCCCCAGTCATCCCCGAGTCCCTGCTCACCTTGGCTCCTGGCGTTGTTTAACACAAATGCCAGCAGCAGCAGGTCGGGCTGATTAAGATGCTAAAATCAAAGCCCTGTTACCAATAGGGCGACTTACTCTACATTTGCAAACATCCCCAAATGCCGTGACAGGGCAGGAGGAGCCAGGCGCTGAATCACGCTCTGACCTTCCTGCAGAGGACGAAAGTTCAGCCCTGAGCAAAATTCACACTGGAAGGCGCTGTCTCCTCATCTAGAGCTTTCCGGACCCCAGCAAAAACCAGGAATCGTGTTTTTCTGAACCCTGTGCATCCCAGAGCAACTGCATTGGGGTGATTTAAAATTTCAGATTCCGACTCCAGCCACGGTGGTTCGGTTTAAGGCTCGGTCGGGGCCACTTCTTCCCACGCTGGGCCATGTAAGGCTGCGCGTCTGTCCAGCAGCGGCGCAGGGGCGCGAGGCCAGCGAGCCCAGCTGAGGAGGGTGAGGGGTGAGCCAACGTTCAAACCGCAGCCCGCGGAGCCAGCCCCGTGCAGCCTGCTGGTGCACAGGTGACCAGCGACTTCCAGGTCCGTCCCCGAGCGGTGCTGAACTAAGAGAGCAAAGTACCACTGCAGTGAACACGTTCAAGTTCCAGACAGAAAGAGGGGAGAGCCGCGGCCCCACACGGCGGCGCCCCTCGTGCCGGCAGCCTGAGGGCTCAGCATATTGCGACTGTTCGTCTTCCTGCAATGAACTTTAATAACTCTGCCAGGCGCGAGCCTGCGCCCCATACTTCTTCATGGTGTCTCTTCCCCTCAACGCAGCCACGCTGACGTGCTCATCTGGCCACCTCCCCGCGCGGTGTGTGAGCCCAGCGCGCACGGTTATTACCGTCATCAATAACCTGCCCCGCGCTCCGCTGTGAGCACGGACAGACCCACAGGCACCCGTGCCCTGCGCTCCGCTCGCCCCGCTAAGGCAGCGTGACAAGGGGACAAATATGATTTTGACGGGACCATGTCGACTGACAAGAAAACCCATCTGGAAAATTTCCCTTTGGGGCCAATTTATACTGATAACCAGTTTTCAGAGTTGGGATCAATCTGTTCTTTTTTTTGCTCACCGGCCGTGACACTGGGAAGCAAACCCGAGCCTTCCTGGGTGCTGCACGGACCCACTCCGCCTTTAAACCTTCTGGTCTGGTGCATCCGTCCACAAGTTCATGAATTAACGGGGAATGCCAATGCCATGTTTTTCCCAACTGGCCGAGACATAACACATACTTATCCCCAGAACCAATTTTGCAGTTCAAGATTCATTTTTAAATGTGAATACTTTTAGATCAGGATACTGTTTTTTTTCTTTTAATTTTGTAATTATTTTTTTTTTACATGGGCTTCAGAATTTATTCTTAGTCAAAGATCACCTGCACGTCTGTGCCAACGCACCCACAGTGGCAGCACGATGCCAAGCCCGGCCTGAGCACGCAGCACGGTGACAAGCACTCAACTATCGTGGCCGCCCGCCCGCACGGTCCTGCAGGCCAGACACAGTCCAGTCCACGCTGCAGCACCGGGAAGCCTTCACACCCACCAGCAGATGTTTAAAAAACGCCTCCCAAGCTTACAGGGGGTCCTTGATAAATCAATCCAGGACAGCAGGGAGCCGCATTCGGAGCGGGGAGCCCGGTGGCAGAGCGGGCACACGGCACGGCTGAGCAGGGGCTCTACCCCAACACCCCGCCCGGGGCCCGGGAACCGCGGCTTAAATGGCACCGTGCCTTGCGCGCCGGCGCTGCGGTGCCGCGGGCACTGTGGAGTCCTGCTCAGGCTGCAGTTTTAAACCCACCCTGGTCACTGTGACAATACCCTCCAGGGGAAAGAAAGTTTGTCCGCATAGATCATGCAGACTTGTAGCAGAGAAGGGGCAAGATTTACGTCGTGTTTTCTCCAGGGTGCGCGTGTGGGGTTTTCCTTCCGACCAAACCGTAGCCATCTTTGCAAGAAACGTGGAAGAGGCTGTGTCTGCACCTTTGTCCGTTTCCGTTTGCTTTGTGTTGTGCCTGAATCTTGAAGAGCCAAGGACTCTGGGCTTTTCCAAGCTCTCAGCATTTTTAAAATAAAATTTTGGTTTTGCATTTCTCACGGCATTCTTTTGCTTCTGTTGAGAACAGCTTTGGCTCTGCTGTCTCCTGCAGAAACCGAGGAGGAAACACCAGGCAGAGGCTGGGGGGGGCTCGCCCCTCAGAGGCCCCGAGTGAGTACGGAGACAATAGGCGGCGCGTCTCAAGTCCATCGGTGCCGTCTCCGTAGCCACAAGTGAGAAGAAAATAATGTTTAGAAAATCCCAGAAGCTCCTGGACTTGTGCCGGAGCCCTGGCCCGCTGCACAGTGTGGAACTGGCGTGAGAAGGAGAGAACCGGGCCAGTGTGGAAGCTGCACCCCACTCCCGGGAGCCGCATGAATTAATCAGGCCTGATTGTCCGTGCGTGCGGGGGAAGGAGACCCTCCTCCAGTTTACCTCTTGTCACGCAGCGTCCTCAGAGCCGAGGAATAAAGACCCTCCCCACCAGGCAAGCTGATAAGAAAATGATTGCGGTGGGCTCCCGGTGCTCACGGCTCGCCAGGTGGAGTGGGAGAGACGATCCCGGAACGTGGGCTCTGAGCGCACGCTGGCTACAGAGGCCACCGTTCAGGTTTGGGTGCACAGCGCAGCGTGTGCTCAAAGATCTGCACTCCAGCCAAGAGGGGAACGCTCTTTTTAAGTAATATTTCAATGAAAATGAAGGCTTTAAGAGCAATCAGAGACTTAATCTAGCATAAAATACGTAAGATGGATTACAACACACATTCACTTTCTGTCTGGCAGAGTAGCTTCATGTGGGCTTTTTCTTCTCTGTAATTTCTAATTTTGGGTAAACCTTCCTTGATCGTTGCTTTACCCGAACACATCGAGAGAACGTGGACAGGGTACTCCTGTGTGTGACGCAGGTCAGCGGGACACGAGCTCCGGGAACAATGCTGCCGCCGCCTTAAGGGGACCCTGCTCTCCGCCCGCGGTCTGAGGGGCCCAGCGAGGCCCGACTTTCCTGCCGGATAACAGTCCTTCCCAGGGCACTGTTAGAAGATCCCTTCTTTAAGCTACTTGGGGGGTCAAGTAGGGGTCAGACCCTCTCCTACTGTTTCCGACAGGGAGGAAAACACAGTGGAATCCAGAGTTTCATTTAGGAGGGAGAATGGGCTGCTTCAAAGTGGCGCCCGCCCTCCGAGAACCAAATAAATCTCTGTAGTAGCTCTGAATAAACACTGCCTGCAGCCGAGGCAAAGACGCTCCGGAATCCCAGCTGGGTCTGACCCTCCCCACACACAGCTCCCCGCCGCAGCCCAGTGCCAAATACGGGTGGGATCCACTGGTGTGGATTACAAAGCAGAATCGCAAAATCGTGAACGCTTTATCCTCGGAGCCTTAAGAAACACAACCTGGGAGGCCGTGGGCAGGCTGAGGGCCAAGGGCGTTGTGTGAGGCTGAGTGCAAACAGTGTGAGAGCGTGGCCGAGCGTGCCCACAGCGGCCCTGACGTGAGCAGCTGCCCTGATCTGTGTGCCTGCAAGAGGAAGACCTGCACACGCCGAGAGAGAGCCCTAGACAGCGAGCGTGGCGAGGTGTGCTCCCCCAGCCACGCTTCTCCCTCTCCGAGTTCCTCTGCACCGTGCAGGCACTGGACGTGCCTGGCCGGGAGCCCTCGGGAGTCCGCCCGTGTTGGGATCCGTGTTGATGGGAGAAACGCGCAGCTAGCATGGCCGGCAGAGCAGACAGGGAGGAGCAAAGCTGGCCCCAGCAGACTGTGCCCGCCTGCAGCCGGGGCCTGTGCACACCCAGAGAGGAGGGCGGCTCCCTGGGGTGCCGCGGCCCTCCCACTCCACCTTGCCCGTATTTTAGGGTAATTCTGCCTTTCGAGTTTTGAAATCATTTTCTTTCTTAGAGTTCTCACTGACTGCAGTGACACCTACTGCTGGCACAGTTGTTCTACCTGGACCGAGAGAGCAGCGCCGCGGAGCTCCGCCGGGCCCAGCCTGAACGGGGAGCTGAGACTCACGCGCTTCCTGGCGGCAGGCAGACCATCCGCCCCAGCTGAGCCCACATCTCCCTGGCTCCCGTCCCCGCCCCCTGGCAACTGCACCGGCTTTTCTTCCCTGGGCTTCCCGGGTGCAGGCGGCCGGGCTCCCTGCAACGAGCTCTCCCCAGGAGCCTGCTCCAGCTCCGTGCAAACCAGCACCGGATCAAGAAAATCACAACCCCCCGACTGCCATCGGGGTGCGTGGGGCTACGCCTGCCTTTTTTGTTGTTAATGACGCCGTGTTAATCTCAGAGGCCATCTGCGACCCGGTCCCACCACTGCTAAAGGAAGGCGGTGCTGTTTTAAATCACCGTGGTACCTTCCCACCCTCCGGAAGCAAATGCTGACAGTGAAAGCCGAGTCCCAGGCTATGGCCGGGGACCGGGCCGGCCGTGATGGAAGAGGGCACCCACGCGCGGCTCCGCGGCGGGGGTGTTTAAAGCCAACACAGGAACAATGCGGCGGCAAGCGAGGGCAGCTCCCAGCGCTGATCCTGCCGCCGCCGCCCGCGGTGAGCTGCAGCCAGAGACAGCCTGGTTTTCCTAAAATGTCAGGAAGCCACTGTCTGCCACCAAGCACCATCAGGGAGCGCCCCTGGTTTCAGCTCCCCCTGCTGCTGGGGAGGACAATGCTTCGCCTGTATGGTGCCCAGGAAGAAGCCACTTTGTGTGAAAGGGGTGTATTTTCATGGGCAAGCGTTCCCTTTCCCACTGGCAAAGGAAGACCCGAGTGTGGGGTCGTTCTCATCAGCTGGTTTCCCGACACGCTGCCACAGAGATAGAGGTGCGGTGTGAGTGGGGGGCACACTCGGCGTGGGTCAGCCAGGAGCGCTAGGCACAACTGAAACCTGTAGTAAGAACTCCCTTCGCCCCACAGGGCGCACGCCCCCACGGCCACGATGGGGCGCGCCCGCGCCGTCCCAGGTGGTGCCTCTCAGCTCTGAGCCTTGGCCCTGGGGTCCCACAGGAGAAAGCAGGTGCCACACTCTGCTCTGGGGCGCCGGCCCGGAGGGGGCAGGGCTGGCGCGGGCCTGGCTGTTTCTTGCTCCATAGTGTCACCCCATGGAGTGATACTTGAGGACGCTGTGCATGGGAGGACGGCCCGCAGAGAGACCCCATCGGCTCCCTGTGCTGCCAAGTTCCTTGTGGAGGCAGAGGCCCGATCCTCAGAGCAAACAGCCAAACCGCTTTATTCCACCAATAAAAAAGGAGCCATTTGGTAAAGGGATGCTCTGCACATTTTCTATTTCGATCGGCTTAGAAGAAGCAGATGTTAACGCTCCTCTTGTAAGGAGAGTGACGGAGCTGGCAATGAACCCTGGTCGTCCTCCTGGCCCCTCGGCCCCGTGCACGGGAACGTTCGGCAGCCATCTCTGCTCGTTTCCTCCGCTCAGGCCAGCGGCTTTGGCAACCACTCTAAAGTATCGATGCCCGGTTAGGACAGCCCACCAAATCCGATGCCGGCTTTAAAAACAAAAACACGTGCAGGTCCCAAATCACTTTAACCGGAGAGTCCCGGAGAGTGAGAACCCCTCGTGAGAGCATCTATGGAAAACACAGCCTTGGCTCCAAGTCTGCGCTGGGCTGGGGTGTCTGCCGCTGCAGATTCACGAGCTCTGTCAATTGTCTGTAAAGCATAAACTGCAAATCAAGCCGATCTGAGCGTGTTCGCGTCAGGTGCGCGACGGGCAACACCCGAGCCTCAGCACAAGTCCTCCAGGCCGTGCCCTCCCTCGGCCCCTCCTCTCCCGGGGAGGTCACTGGACGCTGCAGGTTCTCGCGGAGGGGACGCCCTTGTCCCCCGTGGCCCCGCCGAGCTCCTTCCCGCATGCACCCGGCTCCCACGCTGCTTCCTCCCTGCTTGCATTAATGAACCCAATAAATAAAGCACTATAGCACCCATCCCGAGTGGACATTAATTTCAGAACAAAACATTAATCAATTTAAATTTATGTACTAATGCAGACACAATCAATTTCAACTTCTTATGACAATTAGCAAAGCTTTTGCTACATCCCTAAAACACACTGACCCATCAATTACGGTTTGCATCAAAGTAACGCTAATGATGCTTCCACCGCCCGTGGTTGGTCAGCTCCCATGCAGCAGATCAATTAATATAAATTATACATGCACGGAAAGATGGGTTAATATCATAAGTTAATTTAATTAATTGTGTTTGATTAAATGAGGTACTTTCATTAGCCCACTTAGCCATGAACCATATATACATCATCATAATCCTTCTCCCGGCTCAGCGGCCCGGACACAGCCCTGACATCCACAGCATATTCAAATTACCAACCCCAGCCATGCAGGCTTCCCTGCATAATTAACAACTAAACGAGCTGCAGTCACTTAAGCTGAAAACTGTTCACATCACCCTCTCATACTGTTTAAATTGAAGATGTCATGGGTAAAATAAAGGTGAACAGACAATGGTAATTAAAAATTAAAAAGGACAGGGGGGATTTGCAACACATGGAAGCTAAGTGGAGAGAGGGTCGAGGCCCCGGCTCCCGCAGAGGCCCCGTGTGCCTGGGCGCTGGCTCGGCCTGAGCCCCTGCTTGGGGAAGCACAGCGGGACTGGGGGGCACAGACGCACGACATGGGGACAGGGCGCTCCTCAGAGCCTAGCGGCCCCGAGGCCTCGCGGGGGGCCGTGCGCTGTTCCCCCTTCCCCAGCCGTGGCCTCGGTGTCCAGCCCGGGCGCCTCCGCCGGCTTCCCAGAACAGTGTTCATTAAATGGATCTCCTCGCAGACGACGTGGCAGCACCTTGACATAAAATATGGACATGTCTGATGGAAGTTATTCATCCCCTCCCGGCTCGATGCACAACCTTCCGGGGATGGTTTTAATTCACACGGGTTCCCCAAGCATCACCAGCGGGGGGGACTGTGTGTCCAGACAGAGCCGCGTCGGCAACGCTGCAGCCCCGGAAGAGGGTTCAAGGCTCAGAAGCCCTGCAGCGTCTCCTAGGCTGTGGCCACAGCAGCAAAGGGAGGGGCGGCGTCAAGGCCATGGGGCCGACGAGTCAAAGCAGGGCGAGCGAGGCAGACCCCGGTCTCAGTTCCCCTTCTCATTCTGAGCATGCAGACGGAGATCCCTAGCAGAGCAGGAAGGACCTAGGCTGGGGACTGCGCGTGTCAGCCGCACAGCTGAAGCCCGCGGACGGGCACAAGCTCCCCACACGGCCGCACGGCTCAGACGCCCAAGACCCACGGCCGCGCTGCGGGGGCGGTGGATGGGCACCGAGATACTTTGCTTTGGCAGCAAAAAAGACTTGTTCCTTCTCATGCCAGCGGGGGGACAAGCTTCTCTTTTACATAGGCAGAGAAAGAAGAAAAACTAAACTCACGTGCACGGGGCGCTCTGGCGTAGCGGGTTACGCTGCCGCCTGCAACGCCAGCGTCCCGTGAGAGGGGTCGAGTCCCGGCGGCCGCACTTCCGATCCAGCTCCCTGCCAATGCGCCTGCCAAGCAGCAGAAAACGGCACAGGTGCTTGGGCCCCTGCGCCCACGTGGGAGTCCCGGATGGAGCTCGGAGCTCCTGACGTCAGCCTGGCCCAGCCCCAGATATGACTGCCCTCTGGGGGGTGAACAAGGGGATGGAAGATCGCTCTCTTTCTTTGTCTCTGTTGTGCTGCCCTTCAAATAAATAAAATAAATCCTTAAAAACTGAATTCTACAGCCGTTGGCCCACATTGTGTGCGATCCGTGGGGCACGCGGCAGTTCCGTGTGGGGTGGCTTCGGCCTCAGCCTCTGGCCGGGCAGAGCCCCAGGCTCGCTCTGCGGGGACAGCCCGCCCTGGCACGGACGGACACCACCCTCCCCAGCTGGTCCTCCTGCTCAGGAACTGGGGCTGCGGAATCTCGCCCCCGCAGGGCCCTGAGGCCACCCCGCCACGTTCAGCTCCCTGTGGACATTCGTGTGCAAACAGTGGCACTTCCAAGGTTTAAGTCAGACCCCTGAGGCACCCGGCATGAAGCCTGGGGAACCATCGGCCCCAGATTCGGTCAGCTGGTGGGCGGGCTTTTCAGAAACGTCATGGAAAACACGGCTGAAAGAAATGCCTCTCAGAGGTCGGGGTTCGAGTCCCAGCCCCGGCACCACTCCAGCATCTGCCAGTGCAGGCCCTGGGGGCGGCAGTGATGGCCCCAGGGACTGGGTCCCTGCCACCACGTGGAAGACGGCACTGATCCCCAGCTCCGGGCTTAGGCCTCAGTCCGGCCTGAGCCCCCGCATCCCAGGGCGTCTGGAGAGTGAACAAGCAGACGGAGCTCTCTCCCTTTGCCTACCTGCCTCTCAAATAAATATTTTAAAAAAATGCTTGTTTTGGTGCAAAAAGTTTTGAAATTCACACACTTTTTTCATGATATACTTTTTCTGTGAACTGTTAAAGGCGCCTTGGGTTACCACTGCCATCATCTGCAGGGTCTAGCTCCCCATGTGGAAGTCAGTCACCACTGTGCCTTAGCCAGGTCGCTACTCAGCGCTGCCAGTCCTTCTACCTGGCCAGGAGTAACTGGGAAAGCACTCCTGAGGGTGAACGTGGCATCGGCCCCATGGTCCCCCCCCCGAGTGTGAACGTAGCATTAGAACCGTGGTCCCCCGAGTGTGAACGTAGCATTAGAACCGTGGTC